>JBBPJJ010000858.1:0-13642 GCA_038088635.1 Veloboletus limbatus
AACAGGGGCTCCCACAGCTAGTTCGATTGTCCTACATAGAGTATCCTACTCCGACACAGGACAAAAATTGACTCAAAAAAAAAAAAAAAAAAAAAAAAGCCCTCTTGAGTCATGCATCATCATCATCGCTCTATCGTGCAAATCTATTGCTACTATACCTGAAACGCGCGTGCATCGGAACAGGGTGTAATGATGTGAGTGGATATAACATGGTCCTGTATATTGACTCACGGTTCTAGGCAGTGCGGGTTGAACGGAAGTTACGAACAATATCTGTTACGTCTGGTATACCGCGCAGATAGTGCAGTAACTCCTCCGTATGTACCCGTACTTCTATCCAGCACGCGCAGATACCGCGATTTGCCTACTACTTCTAGCTTTCCGACTCCCCGTGCCTCGTTTCCAGATGCAGGGTAAATTTATGCATGCTGTGTCGGGTGTCTGCAATATCTAAAGGTTTGAGATCATCCTCGGATTCTTCAGTCCTCCCCATGTTTCCTTCCAAGGTTCTCCTGTCATTGATTCTCATCAGCGGAACCGCTGTGGACGCGACTCCCCTCAGTTGTAGCTCCGGCAAGGCTAGCCTTAGCGTTGCTACGAAAATTAACCAGAGGGGCACGCTCAACATTGCCGAGCAGAGCCGCGCTCGCGCCCAGGCTCTCAGAGCTATCACGAACACCCGAAGCGCCCAGGCTCTCAGAACTGCCACGAACACCGGAAGCGCCCAGGTTCTCAGAACTGTCACGAACACCGCAAATGTCCACACCGCTAGTATTGGAATTGGCATTCCTCCAATTTATTGTATGTGGATCATTCGTCGACCCGGGTCATGGGCTAAACAATAAGCTAAATAATAATAGATACACTTTTAATCGATACTGGAAGCTCCAACACTTGGTTCGGAGTATCAAGTTCCAAGCCATACACCCAGACTACCACCAGTAAAGCCACCGGGAACAACGTCGTACGTTTCTGATGCATTCATGCAGCTTGCGTTATACTCAAAGTCCATTGGTCATAGACGGTGGATAACAAGAATGGAGGCTTCAGCGGAAAAGAGTGGATCGATACCCTCAGCCTCTCTGCTGGTTTTGTTGTCGAAAGCCAATCAATCGGCGTCGCCGATTCGAGCTATGGTTACTATGGCGTTGAGGGTGTCCTTGGTCTAGGTCCCGTCGGCCTTACTTCTAATACGGTCGAAAACACGGACACGGTCCCCACGGTAATGGACAACCTTGTCGCTCAAAAGAAACCATCGCCTAATGTGCTCGGCGTCTACTTCGTCCCGGCTTCCGCGCCGAGCGGCGCTGGAACGCTCACGTTTGGAGGCTACGATGAGGCGGTCATCACCGGCTCGGTGCGATATGCTCCACTCACAACAACCGCACCTGCGGGGTCGTACTGGGGTATCGACGCCCAGTCAATCACCTACGGTGGCGTCGATATCATGCCGACAGCTTCTGGTATTGTTGACACTTCCAACCAACTCATTCTCATCCCTACACGTGAGTGACATGCTGATAGTGACGCTATATTCTTACATCAGGATCTACAGGTTCATTCCAAGCATACGGGCTCGCGACGGGCGCAGGCGATGTGAACCTTCCCACTGGTCTCCTCACCATCACTCCCTCCCGATATTCCGCCCTGAAGACGTTATCGTTCAACATCGCGGGGAATTCGTACGATATCTCGCCCAACGGACAGATCTGGCCCCGTTCGCTCAACAATTACGTTGGTGGCTCCTCTCAATTAATTTACCTCATTGTCGGCGATATCGGCCATGAAGCCGGACGTGGATTGGATTTTATCATTGGGTACCCGTTCCTGTGCGTGTTCATTTGCTTTTCCTTGCTCTGCAGGTGCTTAGTTCGCCTGATTCACTTTAGCGAGCGTTACTACACCATTTTTGATGCTGATCAAAAACGGCTTGGCTTTGCAACCACGGCCTATACAGAAGCAACTACCAACTAGAGTTTTCGTGTCGTGCAATTTCGTTCGTCCTATGCGTTGGAGACATACGGTATACGGATATAGCGGTGCTTATGTAAGCCCGTACATACTTAGATTTCGTAGTACGGTAGCTACACCTCAGCTGGTTTACCAACCACTGAGGTGAGTACATGTTGCAATGGCATACTCCCTTTACAGGGAGATAGGAAGAGCAATGCAGGCAATTCTTACATACCTTGGTGACAACAATGTAGATTGAGGATCAAGAGTGATTCGGAATCAGCTAGCTATATTCATACTCCTGGCAAGACAACTTATATTGTGTACAAGTCTTGAGTATGACTAAGCTTATTACTAAGTGTATAGGGGTAACTACTGTTTCCTTCAACACTCCCCCTTGCTTGATGTATGTATTATGAAAAGCATTGAACAGAAGGAATGGAAAGAGGAGAAGGGTGAGTGTATCCCCATCCATCAGGAAAAACAAAAAATGTTCATTGTAACTAGCATTTTTACATAGTCAATGTCGTACAACATTGCCAACATTGTAATGGATACTCACATCACTTGCTATGTCACCTATTATAGTGAGCTCACATGACCACCTTGGTCAATGTTGTAAATGAATACTTGCATCACTCACTACATCGACAATAGTAGTAAGCTCACCTGGTAGCAAGCACAAGCACAAGCATTACCTTACAGACGAAGAACTGGATACTAATCTGCCAGCCACAGGGTATGTCATTGTTACTCCTCTGCTAGGCTATGCATGGTGCACCAATGGTTACCCCCCAGAAGTTACTAATATGTACAAGAGTCATCTACTATCCTTGCCGCCGCCAATCTGGTCAAGGTCATCAAACGTATCTTCAACCTCCCCTCCCACAAGTTGCTGTCAGTTGATGCCACTGCTATTGCTGCTACTGCCGGTCTACACTAGGTGACCAAGAATGACATCTATTGGTCAAGGTCATCAACCGCATCTTGTACAAGCTCAGATTGTTAAATGTGCTGTTACACAGCTGCCTTCGCTCCTATTTCTATCCTTCTTCTTTAGGTAGAGTAGCTTATATAATCATACAATACCTGTGCACTATATAAACTTTGAACTCAACATCTGAGTCCTAATAACATCTTGTTCTACAACCACAACCATTGTCTGCCTCAAACCATTTCAGCTCAACACCTTAACAATGTGAGTAACCAAATTGCCTCTGCATTCTGTGTTGTCAAACATGGATGTATACTGCAGAGAACTTACTGCCTGCCCACCCTCCTGCCCTCCTTCCGACTGATGACCATTGTGTTGAACGCGCTGTTACTCAGCTGCCTTCGCTCCTATTGTTATTCTATTTCATTACCTAGAGTAGCTTATATAATTGTACATCACATGTCACTATATAAGATTCGAACTCAACGTCTGAGTTCTAATAACACTTGTTCTCCAACCACCATCATCTGCCTCAACACCGTTTAGCCTCAACACCTCAACAATGTGAGTAACCTAAATCGCCTCCGCGTTCTGTGTTGTCAAACACATTGGTCCAGATCTTCGACCATGTTGCCTTCTGTCATCTGACGCCACTGCTATTGCCGCTGCCAGTCTACACTGGGAGACCAGGAATGACATCTATTGGTCAAGGTCATTGACTGTGTCTTGTACAAGCTTGGATGCATACTGAAGGAACTTACTACCTGCCTACTGTTAAACGTGCTATCTCATAGCTGCTTCACTCCTATTTCTATTCTTCTTCTTTAGGTAGAGTAGCTTATATAATCATACAATACTTGTCACTATATAAGATTCGAACTCAACATCTGAGTTCTAATAACATCTTGTTCTTAAACAACCACCATTGTCTGCTTCAAGCCTTATCAGCTCAACACCATCAACAATGTGAGTAGCCAAATCACCTCTGCATTCTGTGTTGTCAAACAGGTTATGAGCCCTGCTAAGTGTGATGGGAGCGCGTCTCGATACTGCACCTGGAGCTGCTAAGCGATAAAGCTTAGCCTTGCTGCATCGTGTTACACGATGCGCAATAAGCTTTGCGAATAAAGGGCAACATGCCAGTGTTATCACCGATGCGGCATGATGATGATGACTGCGTGTTCACTGCTGCATCCTGAGAGTGCCATCATGGCGAACTCTTGTCATTGTTTCTGACCGAAACCTTGACATTTCATTGTACTAATTGCTCAATCCTAGATGTCTACCTCTACTGTCACCTCTTACAACATCCCTGTCTTTACTAGAGCTAACTACAATACGTGGTGGCCGAGGATGAAGAGTGCCATTCTGGCAACCAGAGGATCCTGGGTCAAGACGATTCGCTGCCCTGTCATCATGGCGGAAAGTGACTCTGAGGCGATTATGCAATATATCACGTGGACGCAGAACAACAACAAGATTTTAGGCTATCTGACTCTCCCTCTCCCTGATGCTTCTCCACAAGTACCTTGTGGAGATCCACACATTCATCTTGCTTGAGACAATCAGAAAGAAATATGGTAAACCCGGACTTCCACAGATCTATGCAGATTTCAAAGCCGTGATGGACAGTACCATCCCTACTACAGGGAACCTGGTGGCAGCATTTGCCAAGTTTGAGACGCTTTTCATGCGCCTCGACATCAACAAGTACCCCATCCCTGCTAATATCCAAGCAATGATCCTGCTCTCAAAACTCTCCCCCTCGATGGACGTTATTGCACAGTTACTTGCGCAAAGACACGATTCCGAGGGGACATTCATCCCACCATCAGTTCAAGAAATTGTGTTGTCCATGACTCTCGTGTGGGAGTCAAAGAATTTGGGAGGGAAAGATAAGGTGCCCGAGCAGGCGCAAAAGATCTCTGCTGTTAAGCGGAAAGGTGGCAACTCTTCCTTCCAGGGTCAGTAGCAAAAAGCCCCTGCAGCACCACAGCAGCAGCAGCAGGGGGAAAGTGCTGATGCTGACAAGAAAAAGACCAAGTGTGGTAAGCACGGTGGCAAGAACCAGTGTGAAAAGTGAAATATGCTGCAATTTGTTGAGCAAGGCTCCGAAGATGCAAGCAGTGATTATTTTGCCTCTACCACTATGGTTCAAATTACTCCCGCCGTCCTTACTCCCGCTGTCATTGACCCCTATGTGAGCGCTCATAAAAGTGCTCAACAGTACCAAGGACAGGGTGGCCCTCCTGCGTTTTCGCAGACAAAGAAGGCTTTTGCATTCACTCATCAGCTGAATATCCACCCCTCTTGTGAAACCATCTGGTCGATTGACGCTGCCCTTCCTCTCTTGCAATGGCTTGACTTCATGTCACCTCCATCTCCTCCCGTCCCGTCCACTTCTGCCGTGATGCCGATCGTCACCCTTTCTCTATCAGCACCTGTCGTGCCTTCCGCCTCCTCTCCTCCTCTCTCCCCAGTGCAGTACAACTACGCCTTCTCTTTTGAAGACCTGGATGAACCTGAACCAGAGCATCCCTCAAAGTGCTCTAGGTGCTGGATAAGCCATGTTGGAGACTCCTGGGATGCCGATGATATCATTGACATCTACAGATCAGAAGTTGATGACTTTATAGCTGAAAGGTTTGTTTCTCATTCCATGATTACCACTGTGCAATCCTCACACTCCGCTTCCTATACAGCATTGAGTAGTTTAGAGGACATAAGTAGTGTACCAAATAAAATGGACATTATTTGTGTGCATGGCTCTAATGCCAAGTGTGATTACTGTGAGAAACGACTTTGGATCCTCGATTCAGGTGCATCTATGCACTTTTCGCCCAATCGTTCAGACTTCAGTGATTATACATTGCTTGGAAAGGATAAAATTCCTGTCTTCACTGCCTCTGGTCATATATACATCGTAGGGAAAGGCAACTGCAAATTGCAGTGGAAAGATGTGCAAAACAAAGTGTGCAACCTGACCCTATTCAATGTGGGACATATCCCCAACTCAGGAGTTCAATTGGTATCTATGGGCCAAATGCTAAATGCTGGTGCCAAGGTGAGAGGAAACGCAGAGAGCATAGACATGCTTTTTGGTGATGACACCATACTTGCATCCTTCAAGCCAGGCCACATGGGCCATAATATGTATACCCTTGAGAACATATCCAATCGCCACCATTCAACAGCAACTCTTGATTTTGAGACCATGCATAAGTGTATGGGATATCCTTCGAAGGATGTAATGAAACATGCTGCGAAATACACGTGCAACTGTCCTTCACTCAAGATACCAAAGGATAACAAAACTTGCAAAGGTTGTGCAGAGGGCAAAACTCCTGCTCGCATTTTCCACCCAGATCTCAGGAGAGCCAAAACGCCCTTTGAGCTTATTCATTCAGATGTTAAGTCCTTCCCCTTTGTATCTTATCATAAGTACAAATACATCATTACCTTCTTCGACGACTATACGTCATATGGGTGCAGTGCATTATTGTGCACCAAGGATAATGCCTTACAGGCAACCAAGCACTTCTTAGCGATGGTTTCTATCCAATTTGATGCTACCATCAAAGAATGGATGTCTGATGCAGGGGGAGAGTACAAGTCCAAAGCTTTTGATGAGCTGCTTGCCTCTCAGGGGATACACATCTACCAGAGTGCCCCACATGTTCCCCAACAAAATGGTTGCACTGAGTGCTTTATGTGTACCATTATGGACAAGTCGGAATTGATGCGCCTTGATTGTTGCACACCCAAATCTTGGTGGGAATTCAGTTGGAGCCATGCCGTCCACATATACAACAGGACACCATTGTGCAGATATAATTGGCACACTCCATTTGAGATTCTCAACGGGGAGGCTCCCGATATTGGCCATCTTCGCATCATTGGTTGTGAAGCATATGCACATGTCCCTTCGGATGTTCGCACCAATAAGCTGGCCCCCAAATCAGAACCAATGGTGTATCTGGGCGTTGCACCTGGTAATGAACGGAATTATCTACTGATGCGCCGTCTCCACAATGTAATTTTTACGTCCGCCCAAGCGCTCTTTAATGAGCAGCTATTTCCCTTATATGGGAAACCCTCATGTCCACGGACACAGGCCATCTCCAAGCAACAGGTTGAGATTCCACTCCCTGATATGCCGGATGACCTTGATGACTTCCATTGTCGTCTGGACTCTCCCGAACCACTCCATGCACCTCCACCGTGTACTCCTTCGCCAGTTGCACCACCATCGCCTCCTATGCGACCCAAAAAAGGCAAAGCCCCTGAATGCTGCCCTCCGCCTGCACTGCTTGCTGTCCCTCCTGCTTCCCACCACACTCTACGTGTGAACAGCATGTATCTCACCGCCCAGGAAACATCTATGGGGATGATCATCATCCTGTTGATCAGGAATGCGATGCAAAGCGCACTTGGCGCGATTTGGACTGTGCTGGTGCACCTCCTCGACAAGAAGTTCCCGGGACTTTCCCCAATGAGCACCTTCCTGACATTCCTCTCCCGGAAAATGTCGATCTCTCGCACATCACTAGGGAAGGAGGAGGAGCACTCACTTCTTACCTCTTGGGGAAGGCGATAAGGCTCGATTCTGCAGATCATTTGAAGCCAATACGCGATTGGACTTTCAATAAACTACTACCTGCACAGCAACAGGAGTGGAAAAATGCTTGTCGTGAGCAACTTGAGGTCCTTACCAGACGAGAAGTTTTCGAACTGGTTGATCGTTCTAAAGATCGTAAAGTCATCAAAAATTGTTGGGTATTTGATGTCAAACCCAATGGTAGAAAACGTGCATGCCTTGTCATAAAAGGTTTCTCACAGGTTGAAGGCTTGGACTTTGACCAAATATTTTCTCCTGTCATTTGATACAAAACAGTGTGCTTAATGCTTGCACTCGCAGTGCTCGAAAACTGGCACATGGAAGCCATCAATGTTCGTGCTGCCTATTTATATGGCGCACTCGACGAAGAGATCTACATGAAACAACCTGAGGGATTTAAAATCCCCGGTGCTGAGATCAAAGTATTGCGCCTCAAAAAGGCCCTTTCTGGATTAAAGCAGGCTGGTCTCGCCTGGTGGAAAGCCCTCAACCAATCCATGCAAGAACTCAGCTTTGAGTGGATTAAATCAGATCCCGGCATCTTTCTCTCCAAAAAGAAAGGCTCCCTCATGGTTATAGCCATAATCTATGTAGATGATGCCGTTTTCTGTGGTCCCTCAAAGGCGATCATTAATGAGGTTAAAGCACACTTCATGTGCAAATGGGAATGTCATGATCTTGATGAAGCCAAAGAGTTCCTGCACATGTACATCAAACGCTCAGATCATAAGATCTTTATTGATCAAAAAGAATATCTACAAAAGATTGTTGAGCGATTTGATCTGCAGAATGCCAAAGCAACGCAGACTTCCTTACCTCAGGGGTATTACCCCCTTAAAAACGAAGTGCCCGTCAATCCCAAACTTCATTAGAAGTTCCAAACTGTAATCAGTTCCTTGATTTATATCATGATAGGAACTCGGCCCGATATTGCCTATGCCATCACCACAAGGGTGTGTCATTCAGCCAACCCAACTAAGGAACATTTATCAAAAGCGCTGTATATCTGTTGCTACCTCTTGGGAACACCTAAAGCAGCCCTATGTTTTGATGGCACCAAAAATGAAGGCATTATCGCTTACACTGATGCAGATTGGGCATCTGACCTGAACACATGCAAGTCCCAAACTGGCTGGTTCCTGAAACTAGCTGGGTGTACCTTCAGCTGGCGATCTCACCTGCAGCCTACTGTGGCGCACTCTTCTACTGAAGCTGAGTACATGTCCTTATCGGACTGTGGTAGACAAGCCTTTTGGATTAGGCAACTTCTACGAGAACTGGGATACAACATGAATGTGATCCCTATTTGTGGTGATAACCAAGGGTCCATTTTCATGGTGTCCAACCCTATCACTGAACCCCATAGTAAGCCCATCGACATTCAATGGCATGCAATTCGTGAATGGATCCAGGATGGTCACATTAAGCTATTCTTCATAGATGGCGTCAGCAATCCTGCTGACATGTTCAGCAAAAACTTGGGGTGCATCAAGTTCGAGGAATTCCACACTAATCTTGGGATTGTTTTATCCCCTCCATAGTCGCCATTCCGCTCTACAGCCTACCATGCTTTGAGTGAAGGGGAGTGTTAAACGTGCTATCTCATAGCTGCTTCGCTCCTTTTTCTATTCTTCTTCTTTAGGTAGAGTAGCTTATATGATCGTACAATACTTGTTACTACATAAGATTCGAACTCAACGTCTGAGTTCTAATAACATCTTGTTCTTAAACAACCATCATCATCTGCCTCAGGCCTTATCAGCTCAACACCATCAACAATGTGAGTAGTCAAATCACCTCTGCGTTCTGTGTTCTCAAACACCTACCTGTCCGCCTGCCTGCCCTGCCTCCCTCCCTCCTGTTTGACAACACAGAACGCGGAGGCGATTTGGTTACTCACATTGTTGAGGTGTTGAGCTGAAACGGTTTGAGGCAGATGATGTTTGTTGTTGGAGAACAAGATGTTATTAGAACTCAGACGTTGAGTTTGAAGTTTATATAGTGACAGGTATGTCTGATTATATAATCTACTCTACCTAAATACAATTAGGGGAAATAGAAATAGGAGCAAGAGCAGCTGTATAACAGTGCGTTTAACACTTCCCCTCGCTCGAAGCATGGTGTGCTGAAGAGCGGAAATGGCAACTATGGAGGGGTTAGAACGATCCTGAGAGACATGCGGAATTCCTCAAATTTGATATGCCCCAAGTTTTTGGTGAACATGTCAGCAGAATTACTGACACCATCTATAAAGAATAGCTCAATGTGGCCATGCTGAATCCAGTCACGAATCACATGCCAATGAATGTCAATGGGCTTACTGCGCGGTTCAGTGATCGGGTTGGATGCCATAAAGATGGATCCTTGGTTATCACTGCAAATTGGTATTGTGTTCATTTTATACCCGAGTTCTCGTAGAAGTTATCGGACCTAGAACACTTGTCTACCACAGTCCGATAAGGACATGTACTCAGCTTCGGTAGAAGAATGCGCCACGGTAGGCTGTAGGCGAGATCGCCAGCTGAAAGTACATCCGGTGAGGTTTAAGAACCAGCCGGTTTGAGACTTGCATGTATTTGGGTTGGATGCCCAATCCGCATCGGTAAACGCATTGATGCCTTCATCTTTGTTCATTGAATTCGCTGAATGACACGCCATGGTTGTGATGGCATAGGCAATCTCAGGTCTGGTTCCGATCATGATGTAGATCAAGGAACTGATGACGGTTTGAAACTTCTGACGAAGTCCAGGGTTAATGGGCGTGTCGTTTTTAATGGGATAATACCCCTGAGGCAAGGGAGTCGGTGTTGCTATGGAGTTTTGTAGATCAAAACGCATAATGATCTTTTGAAGGTATTCCTTCTGGTCGATGTAGAGTTTTCGACCGGAGTGTTTGATATTCATGTGCAGGAACTCTTTGGCTTCGCCAAGATCACGACACTCCCATTTGCACATGAAGGGTGCTTTAACCTCATCAATGATCGCCTTTGAGGGACCACAGAAAATGGCATCATCTACATAAATAATGGCTACAACCGTGAGGGAGCCTTTCTTTTTGGAGAGAAAGATGCCGGGATCTGATTTAATCCACTCAAAGCTGAGTTCTTTCATGGACTTATTGAGGGCTTTCCACCATGCGAGACCAGTCTGCTTTAATCCGTAAAGGGCCTTTTTGAGACGCAGTACTTTAGTCTCAGCACAAGGATTTTAAATCCTCTGGTTGTTCCATGTAGATGTCTTCGTCGAGTGTGCCATATAAGTAGGCAGCATGAACATTGATGGCTTCCATGTGCCAGTTTTCGAGCACTGCGAGTGCAAGCATTAAGCGCACTGTCTTGTATTGCACGACGGGTGAAATTATTTAGTCGAAGTCTAAGCCTTCAACCTGTGAGAAACCTTTTATGACTAGGCGCGCACACTTTCTACCATTGGGTTTGACATCAAAGACCCAATGATTTTTGATGACTTTACGATCTTTAAGACAATCAACCAGTTCGAAAATGTCTCATTTCTTAAGAACTTTGAGTTGCTCGCGACAAGCATCTTTCCATTCCTTTTGTTGCGTGGACGGTAGGGTGTGAATGTCCTTAAATGTCTACTCACAGATCGGCTTAGAGTGAGTGATCTGCAGAATCTAGCCAGATCACCTTCCCCAAGAGAAAAGAAGTGAGTGCAGCTTCCCCTTCCCTGGTGATGTGCTCAATCTCCTCTTCAGAGAGATCACAATGTTCCAGGTCAGGAATGTTGTGGGAGGGCTCAATGGGGAAATCCCCAGGAACTTCTTGTCGAGGAGGCGCACCACTGTGGCCAATATTGCGCCAAGTATGTTCTGCATCGCGTTCCTAATCAACAGGATGGTGGTCATCTCCATATATGTTCCCCGGTCAATTAGGAATGTGCTTCTTGTGCTCAGAGCTGCAAAAAGCAGGGGGAACAGCAGGAGTGGCAGGTTGTGGGTGGCATTCAGGGGCCTTGCCTTTGCGGGGACGCTGAGGCGGTGGTGGTGGTGCAATGGGTGATGGAGTGTGAGGTGGAGGCGCATGGAATAGTTCTGGAGGTTCTGGAGTATGTTCTGGTTCCGGGTGATGAGGTTCCGGACGAGGAAGAAAGTCATCAAAGTCAGTTAGCAAATCAGGGAGCGGAATGTTGACCTGTTGCTCGGGACTGGCTTGTGTCTGTGGACATGTAGGCTTTTTCTCACATAAGGGGAACAGCTGCTCATTAAAGAGCGCTTGTGCCAAAGTAAAAAGGGACGGCACATCAATAGATGATTCCGTTCATTTCCAGGTGCAACGCCTAGATACACCATTGGTTCCGATTTAGGGGCCAGCTTATTGGTGCAAATGTCCGAAGGGACATGGGCGTACGCTTCGCAACCAAAGACACAAAGATAGCCAATATTGGGAGCCTCCCCGTTGAGAATCCCAAATGGAGTGCGACAATTATATCTATGCAATGGTATCCTGTTGTATATGTATGTGGATGGCGTGACTCCAACTGAATTCCCACCAAGAATCTGGTGTGCAACAATCAAGGCACATAGACTTGGATTTGTCCATTATGGTGTGCATAAAGCACTTAGCACGACCATTTTGTTGGGGAACATGAGGGGCACTCTGGAAGATGCGTATCCCCTGAGAGGCAAGCAGCTTGTCAAAAGCTTTGGACTTGTACTCTCCCCCTGCATCGGACATCCATCCTTGGACTTTGGCATCAAATTGGGTGGATACCATTGCTGAAAAGCGCTTGGTTGCCTGAAGGGCATTGTCCTTGATGTGCAATAGTGCGCTCCACCCGTATGATGTATAATCATCAAAGAAGGTGATAATGTACCAGTATTTATGGTATGATGTGATGGGGAAGGACTTAACATCCGAATGAATGAGCTTGAAGGGCGCTTTGGCTCTCCTGAGATCTGGGTGGAAGGTGCAAGCAGGGGTTTTATCCTTTGCACAACCTTTACAGGTTTTGTCTTCCTTCAGTGAAGAAGGGAAATTGCATGTATGTTTCGCAGCATGTTTCATTACATCCTTGGAAGGATGTCCCATTCGTCTGTGCATGGTCTCAAAATCAGGAGTTACCATTGAATGGTGACAGCCGGTGATATCCTCGATGGTGTACCTATTATGGCCCATGTGGCTTGGTTTAAAGGACGTGAGAATCATGTCATCACTGAACAACATGTTGATGGACTCTGCATTTCCTCTAACCTTGGTGCCAGCATTTAGCATTTGGCCCATAGATACCAATCAAACTCCTGAGTTGCGGATATGCCCCACATAGAATAGAGTCAGGTTGCACACTTTGTTTTGCACATCTTTCCACTGCAGTTTGCAGCTGCCTGTTCCTACGATGTATATGTGACTAGAGGCAGTCGATATGGGAATCTTATTCTTCCCAAGCGATGTATAATCGCTGAAGTCAGACCGATCTGGAGTAAAGTGCATTGAAGCACCCGAATCGAGGATCCAAAGTTTGCGCTCACAATAATCACACTTAGAATTAGAGCCATACATGCACACAATGTCCATTGTATTTGGTACACTATATATTACATCCTCTACTCTACTCAATGCTGTATAGGAAGCAGAGGGTGAGGGGTGTGTGGTAGTGATCATTGGATTAGCAACGAACCTTGCTTTCATGAAGTCATCGACTTCGGAATCATAGATATTGATGATATCATCAGCATCCTAGGTTTCGCCAATATGGCTACCCAGCGCCTAGAGCGCTTTGAGGGACGTTCCAGCTCATCGAAATCTTTGAGTGAGAAGGCACAGTTGTACTGCACCAGTGACAGAGGAGGAGAAGGGGCAGAGGGCATGACGGGTGCCAATGGAGGAAGTGCGACAAGTGGTGTTGCAGTGGCGGAAGTGGACGGGACTGGAGATGGTGGGGATAGAGGTGACGAGAAGTCCAGCCATTGGAAGAGTGGGAGTGCCATGTTGATAGACTGTATCGTCTCGCAGGATGGGTGGATGTTTAGCTGATGTGCGAATGCAAAAGCTTCCTGTTACGATTTCCCCTATTCTTACTCCTTTTACGGGAACCCCTAACTTCGGTCTACAACGTCGCCCTCGGCATACTCCTTTGGATCCTCCTCGCGCTCCTCGTGCTGTACCCACTGAGTACAGCCT
>JBBPJJ010000859.1:0-13635 GCA_038088635.1 Veloboletus limbatus
TTACAAAAGTCCAAAAACTGTTACAATGGTGTTCCTGTTTTAAAACAGTCATATCTTTGCAACCCCTAGGCCAAATCACATGACCCAGGGACCGATTTGTAGCCAAGGGTTTGTACGTTGTTTGGTCCCACCAAAGCGAAGCGATATTCCCACGGGTGGTTGCGGGGCGCTTCGTGCCCCGGTTTGGGTTATTGTAACGCTTTTTGGAGTTACTGTACATTTCATACACTGATGATATTTGTCAAAAATGCAAAATGAGTGCACTAGATGGAATAAGCTGAAAAATACAAAAGCTGAGCTGAGGCAACACTAGGCTGAGTCTGAATTTATATATATAAACCAGCTTCTCTTCAATTCTTTCCCACACCTTCTCTTTCCTCAACCATCATCATCTCCAATTTTTTGTCAACACAATTTTCTTCACTACACCTTGTATTAAGTTATTATTAGTATTAACATTCCTATCATCTTGCTAATCTTTTACTTCTTATATACTTATGTATAGTGAGTTATTGTTGTCAACACTTCTGACATTCCTATATCTTCTGGCTAATCCTTTACTCCTTTTATATATAGGTACATATGGTAAGTTATTGTTGCCAACACTTTTACATTCTTAAGGTAGCCTTCATGCATTCTTGACAAACTCCTGAACTTGTGACAGCCTGTGACAGGCACAAATTCCAACCTCTGCAAGGCTGAATTTGGTTACCTCCAGGACCCGAGCGACACTGCCATGTGCATGCCTCACTGTGACACCAGTGCTGCAAACGTTTTCCACCAAATGGTCGAGTACAATAGCTCTGGCTCAGATCCAATGTCTATAATTTATCTACATAAATTCACTTTTAGTTTGCATTGTCAAGCCCTTGCATGATTGTCACTGGAAAAGTTCAATGGCCATGGTACTTCTTTGCAGCCCATGCTGCTTGCCTTCCTTCCATCTAAGCCTTTTTGATAAGCATCCATGAATCAACACGATCTGATGGCGAACCTATTTCAACATGGTCAGCCAGTAAACTTTGGATACTAACAGTTGCTTGCTCATCTTCGCATACTATCCAGTGGCACTGAATCAAGAGCAGTGATTGTGTTTTGTTCAAGATTGTTACGTGTGGGCCGGGTAGACTCGCACATATCCACAAGGTGACTAGGATGGGGACTAAGACTAGGACTAGGACTAGGAAGGCCTCTTTGGAGTAACCTTTGCTGGGACTAGGGGACAAGGAGACCAAAGTCGATGAGTTTGCTAGGCAAGACTAAGCATAGTATTGTGGAGCTCAAAGTTAAGGAATACAGGTCGTGCTAATAGCGTTTATATACCTATGAGTAGCGAGCATGGACCAAGACTAGAGAGGAAAAAGGACAAGAAAGGATAGAGATAAAGAATAGTATGGAATACGATGGAAATGGAAAGAACCCTGTTGAAGGACGGAGATTAATGAGGCTATGTATGACTCAGTCAGGTGAGTCATTGGAAGGCTGAAGAATCGGAGAGAAGGAAATGTATGTAATCCTGATGACGAGTGAAAGGTGAACCCGTAGGTTACTGTGAAGGGGTCATCGAGGAAGGTCAAGGAGAAGGTGAAAGGAAAGTAGATGATAAAGAATAAAACGTAACATTACCCCCCCAGTACGGCTCGAGTCACTGATGAGAGCCAGTCTTGAGGGACACATAGGCAATGGGGAGATCTAGAGGTCAAGGGCATAGGTCCCCAGGGAGCCAGTGACGTTTACATAGGTGACATCATCTCAAGCATCGTCAACGTGGGATTCAGTGTCAGGGAGAGGAGAAATGGGGGAGACTGTACGATGACAGCGAGGGGCGGAGAAACGAACGGTCAGCCATGAGGAAAAACCTAGAAGGGAGTGTTGTGTCATGGAGGAGCCCAAGGACGAGGATGACTGCGTGTGACGGGGAGGATGGGGATGAGGGTGACTTGGACAGTGGACCTGGGCATGGCTTGGGGCCCACACATGGCAGAGCGGGCATTGATATTGGGGGCACTGGGCACAACGATGACCCAGCCGATGGCATTCGAAGCATGCTTCGGAATACCAGGGATGGTTCGGAGGGAGGATCAATCGGCCGTCTAGTCCTGCTAGCCATGCATCAGTATGGGCGAGGGAAGCTTCGATGGCTGGGTCGAGGGAAGAAAAGGAGGCACTGGGGGTAGAATAAGACGAATATGGTGGTGGACAAACCCCTTGTGCCAAGGCAAGCTCCTGTGTGTATCGTTTGACATCAGCAAGGAATTCACCAAAGTGAAGTTGATATCCCATGGTGACAAGGGCCCCTCGTAAATGGTCATGAATATGTCGAAGGCCTCCCATGATAAGGGTTATGTGGGCATCAGGGTTGGTGGAGTTATTTCGGACAATGAGGTCGATGCGCTCGGTTTCTATCAAGGCTTTGTAGAAACTGAGGAGGGGGGACCCGTAGTCAAGATGGCTAGTTGCCGGAATGGCTAGCTATGAGTCCATGATGCGATGAAGAAGGACCTGTGTGTATGTGTCATCTGGCATGTCAGAGTGGAGACGATGAGATGCTGGGGGGAGAAGGACGGATAAAATCAGTGGGTGAGAACTGATAGGACAAGTTGCAAAAGGATCTGGTGTATCTAACTCAGGTCTCACCACCCTCCAGGCATCGTCGGGGTTCTCTCCCCACCCTGCTTGTGCGGCTATTGAGGCGGAGTCGTTTACCTCATCTGGGTCTTTGTATTTCTTTGTAGGCAGTGATAAAAGATGAGGACGGGGAGGTTTCTTCTATCAGTTCGGGAACTGGGAAAACCGATTGAACAGCGTAGGTCATGCCCATGGCGAAATGAAAAAGAACAAGGGATTTTAAAAGGTATGGTGAAATGGACAGTAGTCGTAGCGGCAGAAATAGGTGTGTTCTAAGGAATGAGAGCTCGGGACTTTGTAGTGAAAGCAAAAGGTAAAGTGAGATAATTTTTCTTTGGGGACGAAATCAAACATAAATATTGAAAGGGAAGGAAAGGAAAGGATGGGGAGTTTCAAAGCTTGTGACATTTTTTATAGTTGGCCAGTAGTGCTGCGGAATGTTTTAAGTTCCACTCGGGAACCCACAAGTCTTCTTCAGTGATGTATCCTTTCCATTGGATCAGAAAGGAGCGGTGTGCTATGGAACCCCTATAGCATCAGATCTCTTCAATTTTATGTTCTTCTTCTCCTTTCATTAGATCTGGTGGTGGCTGTGGAAAATTCCGCCCATAAGTGTCGTTTTCATGGTATGGTGATAAAAGAGAGGCATGGAATACGGGATGAATTTTCCATGTTGTTGGAAGATGTAGTTGATATGTGATTGGGGAAAGGACTTTGGTGATGGTGAACAGTCCTTCAGGTGTTTCAAGTTCCTTGCTTCTAGCCATACTCATTCGCCGAGTTTAAATGGGGTAAATCGTTGTTTTGATCCAGCTGCCATAGTTTGCTGAGGGAGTTTGTGAGCAGCAAGAGCTTCATTTCATGTGGCCATAAGAGTGGACAACCATTCATTGACTGCCGGGAGATCTGATGATGGGAAAACTGAAGGTAGGGCTTGGGGTTCGAAGCCCATCATGAGAAAGAATGGTGATTTTCCTATGACCGAGTGGAGGCGATGGTTGTGTGCAAATTCAGCCATTGCAATGTGATTGGCCCACGTTGTCAGTTCGTTTCCATAGAATATCCGTAAATAGGTTTCTATCTCTTGGTTCACACGCTCCATTTCTCTGTCAGTCTGAGGATGGTAGGCGGTGGAGATAGCAAGTTGGTACCTGAGAAGTCTCCCCAACTCCCAAGCAAAAGAAGAGGCGAATTGGGGACCTTGATTGGAGATTACTTTCTCGTAGAGACTGAATTAGATAAAGACGTGAGTAAAAAATAGTGAGGCAATGCCTTTGGTGGTGATGGTGGCTGTAGTGGGGCAGAGAATTACCCCCTTCGTAAGGCCGTGGTCAACCATGACCAGGAGAGCATCAAAGCCAGCAGACAAAGGGAGACCAGTGATGAGAATGCAGGAGATCTGCTAGAAGGGGCAGGTACAGGCGGAAGAGATGGGAATAAGCGAAGGATGGGTGGGGTGAGTATTGGATTTATTATGCTGACAAACCGTGCAACCAGCGATGTAGCAGCGGATATACTGGGTGAAGCCTAGCCACCAGTACTGGGCAGCGACCAGTTGGTGAGTTTTGAGGTATCCCGGGTGTCCTGCCGTTTCATGATCATGGCACCTGGACACAACGGAACGCCGGAAAGCGTCGTCACAAGGGATGTATAGACGACCCTGATAGGAGAGTTTTCCGTCCACATAGGACCAATCAGAAGGGATGCGGGTGACAGAGGAGCTGGCAATAGGATGGGGGTGAATCCAGTCGAGGACAACCAGGTCGGAGGTGGAGGCCATTTGAATTTGGTGATCAAGGATGGTGTCGATGAGGTTAACGAATAAAGAATCTGGGAGAAGGGTTACGTCAGCATTGTCAGTGGAAGTATTGGCAGGAACATGATCAGGTTGGTGAGAGAGAGCATTCAGGCCAGCAAGTAATTTGCCCGGAACGTGGCTGATTTGAAGATTGAAATCCTGGAGATCCAATAGCTAGCAGGCTTGGTGTCGATTCAATAACTGAGCTTGGCAAAAATAAGTCAGATTTTTATGGTCAGTAAAGACCTAAACTGGTGATGAGGAGCTGATGAGGTAGTGGCGCCATGCACGCAAGGCGCGGAGGATTGGCAGAAGTTCCCGATTGTGGATATCATAATTGTGTTCAGCAGGTGCGAGAGATTGGGAAAGATAAGAACAGGGGTGCCATTTCACATTAGTATCGGATTGCAAAAGAATACTGCCAGTCGCCCATTTGGAGGCGTCAGTGGCAATGGCAAAGAGTTTAATCAAGTCGGGAAGTTGGAGGATGGGTTTGGACAGAAATTTCTCCTTGAGCAAGTCAAAGGCAGATTGGCAGACCAGGGTCCACTCCCATGGAACAGTCTTCTTGGTGAGATCAAGAAGTGGATGAGCTATAGTGGAGTAATCATGGATAAAACGACAATAGAAATTAGCGAATCCGAGGAATGAGCAGACTTCTTTAAGATTAGTTGGTCCTTTCCAAGTGGAAATACCTTCCAACTTGACCTGGTCCATTGCTAATTGACTGGGTTTGACAATCCTCCCTAGGTATTTGACTTCAGACATGTCGAAGATGCATTCTTCTAGTTTTAGATGCAGGTCCAGTTCGGTCATGCGTTGAAGAACGCGTTTGGTGTTGCATTCATGAGTTTCTTTATCGGCAGAGTAGATTAGTAGGTCGTCCATGTAAATGACTAACCATCCTTCTGCAATCATGTCACGGAATGAGTCATTCATAAAACGCTGAAAGGTAGCAGGAGAGTTAGTCATGCCGAAGAACATACATGTAACTGTAGGTTCAAACAATCCCCTATGCATGATAAATGCTGCCTTCCACTGATTGCCATCTTTGATATGAACATTGTTATACCCCCACCGTATGTCAAACTTGGTAAAGTGTTTTGCCGTCTTACATAGTTTGGAATGGCCTCTATAAGTTTGCTTAATACACCCTAATATGGTAATCTGGCCATTTTTAAGATATTGCCCTAGCTTCACTTTTAGCTCAGCTTTTGTCAAAATAGCTTAAATGGAATATCTCAAAAATGGTCAGATTAATGATAGTCAAAAAAGATCTCACTGATAACAACACCTAAAAATTACATTATTACACTGAGAACATGTATATTAACCAAGTAGATGATGAGATACATATAAAATGCCAGCTTGAAGCTGTGGCAACACTAACTCAGCCAAAAAAATTGAACTCAGCTAAAAATACAAACTCAACTAGAAAAATACAAACTCCAACAGAGAAAATACAAACTCAGTTTGAAGTGTGGGAAGACAAACACAACACAAATTTGACAAAGTCTTTTGACTACACTTTTACTACACTTTTGTTCGCTTTTTTACTACACTTTTACTACACTTTTTTACTACACTTTTGGTACACTTTTGTTCGCTTTTTTGGTACACTTTACTACATCTTTTTACTACACTTTTGGTACACTTTGGTACACTTTACTACACTTTTTAATACACTTCACTATACTTTTTAGTACACTTTTGTTCGCTTTTTTGGTATGTACACTTTACTACCACTTTTAGTACACTTTTGTGTGCTTGGTACACTTTAGTATACTGTTTTACTATACTTTTGATATACTTTTGATACATTTTGGTACACTTTTGTTCGCTTTTTTACCATACTTTTAATATACTTTTTTACTACACTTTTGGTACACTTTACCACACTTTTTTAGCACATTCTTGGTACATTTTGGTATATCCTAATTTCTCACCACCTTCTTCCCCTCCTCTCATTTTTGTTTTTACTCCCACTCTTTTCTCTATTTTCATTATCACCCCCTCCATCTTGGCTCCTTCCTGATTTTTTATTTTTGTCAACAACCTCTTTCCTTCCCTTTATTTTTGTTATCACCCCCTCTCTCTCCTTCTCCCATTTTTGTCAACAACTCCTTTTCCTCCTTCCATTTTTGTCAATACCTGCTTTTTCTTCTTCTATTTTTGTCAACAACCCCTTTTCCTTCTGCCATTTTTGAACACCCCTTTCTCTTTAATTTTTGTCATCTCCTCCTCCTCCTCCCTCCTCCTCCATCACCCCCTCCTCCTTCCCCCTACTCTCCCATTACCCTCTCCTTCTCCCCTCTCCTCCCTCATCACCTCCTCCACCTCCTCCCTCCTCCCCCATCACCTTCACTACCTTCCTCCTCCTCCATCACCTCCACCTCCTCCCCCCTCCTCCCCCATCACCTCCACTACCTCCCCCCTCCTTTTCCATCACCTCCTCCACCTCCACCTCCTCTCTTCAATTTTCCCTATTATCCCTCATTATCTCCTCCTCCTCCTCCTCCTCCCCCATCTCCTCCTTCCCCTTCTCCATCATCCTCCATCATCTTTCAATCCTTCTCATCATTCCCCAATATTCTCCTTTCTTTTCCTATCTCCCTCCAGCAGCCTCCACCATCCTCTACCATCCTCCAATCTGTCAAACTCTGTCCTGAGCTGGGCTATACCATTGCAACTGGGGCCTTAACTATGGATAGTTTGCTGATGTGATGAAGCTTTGAAGATGGTGAGCATGCTCGAACAAGTGTCAAAAAGTTGAACAGGAGAGTAGGTGCCAATCAGCAAATCACTAACTTATACACAGTGCTACAGTGTGTTACAGCACTACAGCCAGCTACAGCTGCCTACAGTGCTAAACAAATAGCATGCTATAGACTATATATTACTATAGCACCAATCTTATGATACTGTACAGGGGGGAACCTTTCTGTAGCACTGTAGTGCCTGTAGCTGGCTATACAACATTATACAGCCATTTCTAAATTTGCTGATGAAGAGGTTGACATCACAAGTGGGTGTAGAATACTTCAGTAGCTTCCATCAGGGAGATGGTTTGCTGCCAGTGTTGCTGCCAGTGTAGCTTGTTGTTGCATATTTGGAATGTACTACTTACACTTGCGGCAAGGTCAGATAAGTTTTCACAGTGTAGGCATCACATACATAATCCAAAGCAAATTTTGCTTAGGAAACCATCTATGTTTGGTACAAATATTTCACAACAAACTTGGAAAATGTGGTTCATTCTGCCTGGAAAAGTTAGGTTTACTAAAATGATGCCTGTTTTTATTTAGAATAAGAAATAAGCATTTATAAGAGTAAATTATTAATCACATTGTTCAAAAAAGTGAAAATATTTGTAGGGCCTACAAATGTAACTTCTATACCTAATATGTATAGATGATAGATTTCAAGCCAAAGTCTTACTTGGGTTCATCCACAAATCTTAGCAAAGAAGGTGATATATATTTTGGGTATTTATAGAACATAGCAGCTTATTTATGGTACAAATGCTAAATATGTTGTGAGGGGGCTCAGAGTACCTTAGAGGACCACTCAAAAAGGCTGCTTAAAGGCATAGAAAAGGATCTCTTGGAGCCCCTATTTGGTCAGATGACAAGCTAGGCCAAGCAAAGTGATTGCAAAAAGAGTAGTAGTAATTTCCTTTAGTCATAGAAGTAGGTTGTCAAATGGTTTAGTCTTGCAATAGATTAATAAAGAGTCACTAATTGTCATTGCAACTGCATGGGAATTGTGGTGCTCAATTTTTTGTTCACACAGTTGTTATTTGGTATTAGTGTTGCCACAGCTTCAAGCTGGCATTTTATATGTATCTCATCATCTACTTGGTTAATATACATGTTCTCAGTGTAATAATGTAATTTTTAGGTGTTGTTATCAGTGAGATCTTTTTTGACTATCATTGATCTGACCATTTTTGAGATATTTCATTTAAGCTATTTTGACAAAAGCTGAGCTAAAAGTGAAGCTAGGGCAATATCTTAAAAATGGCCAGATTACTATATTAGGGTGTATTAAGGAAACCTATAGAGGCCATTCCAGACTACATTTCATATACTGATGATATTTGTCAGAAATGAAAATCGAGTGCACTAGATGGAATAAGCTGAAAAATACAAAAGCTGAGCTGAGGCAACACTAAATTGGTATGGAAAGCAGGATAGACACAGCACTAGTATGATAGTTGGTTTAGGACAAATAAGGGTTGTCTGTAAGACTTACCACCATCTTGGAGGGAGGCAGGTAACAGGCAGATTATCATGGGCTAAGTTAATAATTGAATGGCCCAAGAGGGAAATGGTTAATGTTTTGTTGCAGAGTGTGGAGGGGAGTAGTCTCCAGACTACACAGTAGGTCACTATAGAATATAAGGAATATGGTGATTAATACACTAAAGTAATACTACTGTATGAAGTAATCACTGAGATTATATAATCTTGGCTATATGACCACACAATGCTTGCTAAGTAGCATATACCAAATATGCAACAACATTCTCCCTCAAGTGAGGTGTGGTAGTAATCTAAAAAAAGAATAAAACCAAAATAGAATGATACTTTCTCCAACAACAAATGCTAAGGCTTCATTCTGAAAGAAAATCTTGTTCATATAGTAAAGTCTGATAGAGTGCAATAAGTCCATATGTGCAGTGTATATATGGTGTCCATATAACAAAAGTTGTAGCTCAGCTATTTGAGTGGACTTGCTACAATGCATACAATCTCATCCACTTTTGTTAATAAGAGTCATATCCCAAACCCCTAAGTCCAACTCCAGACCCCAACTCCGTTATTCCGTCCTCTGAACCCCTATGCAACACCACTTCACTCCGTGACTCCACCATGACTCCGATGTGTATTTCATACGACCTTTGACATTGACATCTGACCCTTTATTTCTGACTTCTGACATCTATTTCATATCTATCAGATCTGAGACATTATCTACGATCATTCGCAATCATCATTCCTATCTGCCATTTGATTCTATGGTTACTTTGATATTCGTCATTCACCTGACTTCCATTTTGTACTCCATTCCATTCCATTCTGCTCCGCACTTATATATAAAAGCATATCAGTAGTTATTAGAGCACCTCAGTTTGAATATCGACTTAAGTTCAACTCCCTTCTGTCTTCTGTTCTCTGTCTGAGCACTTCACTCGCATCCAACCCATACTCAACTTTGCTGCCAGTCAGTGTTAAGTCTTTTCTGCTCCAACCCTGTCTGTAAATACTGGGACAAGAATTGGACAAGGGCACAGTGCTCCATTAGAGTCGCTGAAGCTGAAGTCCTGACCTATCGTGCTACCCTGGAGTTGTCACCAGAGTAGTCAGAGTTGACCCGATGCTACTTTAACAATAGGGCATAGCATGTTACATGTGGACTGGGTAGATTTGCATGTAGCCACAAGCACCAAGAATGAGGACTAGGAAAGCCAAAGATAGGCTTTGCTGGGCAAGGACTTGAAAGACAAAAGGTTGGTCTTGCTGCACAAGGACTAGAAAGGTCAAGGATGGACCTTGCTGAACTAGGAGGTGAGGGGAGTGGCAACACTGATGAGTTCAGGAGCAAAACAGAGATGAATTGCAGAGTACTAAACTATTGAACAAGTATGCAACTTGCATGCCTTATATATTGTAGAGTAGTGCTTATGAAAAAGGAAATGAGTACCTATCCAGTAAAGGCTATGTGAAACAAGTATCCTACTAGTGTTAGATGAGTCAAAGATAATGGAGGCTATACAATGCTGTGTGATGACTCAGTTGATGAGTCAGAGGAAAGGCTATGTATATGAAATAGCAATGAGGTTGTGTGGAAAGAAGATTGATGGCAGATGAAAGGTGAACTTGAGGGTTGCAGTGGAGATGCCATCAACAAAAAGGAAAGATAAGTCCAAAAGAAGCATGAAGACAAGGCCCAAGGGGAATTGTAATATTACCCTCCTGGTACATCTTGCATCTCTGATAAGAGCAGATCTTGATGAACACATACATGGAAAAGTTAAAATCAAAGGCGCCTGGGGAACTAGTGACATTGGCAACTGCTTTCTTGTCCCATACATCATCAATATATGTTGACTAGTCCATGGATAATAGTGGGGTAGGAGAGATGATGTGGTAATGAGATGGCATAGGAGTTGGGCAACATGCAGATTAGGGCATGTCATGGATATGGCCAACCCATATGGGTCACAGGTGTGGGTACCTGATGGGTACAGGTGCAGGTACTGCTCTCAGGAACCCATACCTGTACCTGCCAAGAACATGCTCAACCATTACTATCAACTAATGGACAGCTCAGAGGTTTATTGAATCACAATGAGTACATTAATTTCACTATATCATCTAACTGTACTATTAACCATGGCTATAGTTCTCCACCCTCGTCATAAACTTACCTACTTCAAGACCACAATGGAGAAAATGCCTGGATTTCAACTGCTGAGAGACTGGTCAGAGAAGAGTTCAAAAGTAAGTATGCTACAAATAAGGAAGCTAGTGAGCAAGGATCGGGTGACACAGATGAGTTGGATGGAGATAGCATTGAAGAAATTGAAACAAAGGTGTGTTCACTTAACAATACTACATGATGGGTCATGGTAGACTAATGAACAATATCTAGCCTGCTAACATATTTGATAGTCTTGCGGCGCTCGCCCCTCTGAAAATCACCAACCCACACTCTGAGATTGAACATTATCTTAGTGCTAATGTCAAACATGTCACAGATCCCCTTGCAACATCGCAACATCTATCCCCAACTCTCCTATATGGCTACTGACTATCTGACAATCCCAGGTACTGTAAGTCAATTACTTATTTCTTTCGTGTCTAACTATTTTGTTATTTGAGCCACATCAATCAATGTTGGGTGACTGTTTAGCTGTGGGCATCTGTGTCTTTCACACATGCAGTCTAGCCTCTCCATTAAATCAACTCGTGCACTCATTTGTCTTGGATTTTGGGGTCAACTCGGTCTCATCAAGTTTAACAATGTTGAGAAGGTGGTGAGTTTGCCGGATGTAGTAGGTGATGAGGAAGACCTAGAGGATGGATGGGATGCCATCACATAAATAATAGTAATATGTTGTTTTCTATTATGCACTGAAATCTACTGCATAACCTTTGGGTATACCCTCTATGGATGTCGATATGGGTATAACTTGTAGTACCCACATGATTACCCATACCCTTGTCAAGGGTACAGGTAAATCTGTGGGTGCAGGTGTGGGTATACTGCTGGATACCCACAGGTTTACCCATGACATGCCCTAATGTAGATGGATGGATGGTTGCACTGAGGAGAAGTAGGAAGAGTGTGTTGAATGGTAGAGGGGGGAGCTGGATGATAAGAAGGATGTCATGCAATGGTAAGGAGATGCATTGTGAGAAAAACAAGCCTGAGTGTATCCAGGTCTCCAGCAAGAGCAAAGAGGGCATTGATAGTATGGGCAGTTCACCCATTAATGACCTAGTTGATGATGGCATTCAAAGCATGCCTCAGAATATCATGGGTAGAATGAGGGAAGGATGAGCTGCCCACCATGTCCAGCAAGCCAGGTGTCATCAGTTTGGGCTAAGAATCTCTCCTCATTGGAGTGAAGTGGAGAAGAGAAAGCACTAAGTCTAGGTGTTAACGGAGGTAGGGGGACAGTCTCCAGTGGTGGCAGCTAGCTTGCGAGTGTATCATGCTATCTCTCCCATGAACTCTTCAAAGCGTAATTGATAGCCCAAAGTGATAAGAGCTCTTTTGAGATGCTTTCAAATTTGGCATAGAACTCCCATGGTCAGGCATAGGCTGCTTCTGGGTTGGAGTTGCTGTGGGAGTTATAGTGGTGAATGAGAAGGTCAATCCTTTCTGTCTCAAGCATGGCCTTGTAGAGGACAAGGAGTGGAAAGCCAAGCTCTATGCAATTGGTGGCCATGGTGGCCAAGTGAGAGTCAGAAAGATGTTGCAACATCTGTTGTATATATATATCATCAGGGAAACTTGCTCAGAGATGCTGAATGCCTGTGGGGAGGTCTACAGAGAGGAGAGCAGTATGTAAATCAGAAAATGGTATTATAGAGATAGAAACAGGGACATTGAGTTCAGCTTTACCAGGATATTCCAGGCATCATTTGGGTCCTCATCCCATCTAGCCTGGGCATCAGTGAAGAACTAGGGTGGCAAACTTGCTGCTAATATGTAGAGTAAAGTTTTCTTTGTTAGAGTTCCTGATTGCGCACTCTGCGCATTTCGCTGTTTTCCTTACTTAGATCATTTTGCGCACGATGTGGCGCATTGTTTATCTTTGTTATAGCGCAACTTTATGTTCGGAGTCCACTGTTTTCGCCTTTCTTTAGTTTCTGACAGTGGACTCCAGGTATGTGTAGCTACACTTCTCTGAATACATAGTTTCTGACAGTGGACTCCAGCTGAGTGAGTCCAGCTGTTTTATCACACATAGGCCGTGGATCCCCAGACCCGGAGATGGGACACATCAGGCTTGCATCCATGCCACAGCTGGTAGGGGGTAGAGTCGTCCAGAGCTGCAGTAGGGCACCTGTTCCACACATGGACAAGCGCAGCCAGCGCTTCGCCCCAAAACGACATAGCCAGGCCGGACTCCTTCAGCATGGCCGTAATGCGCTCGGACAGGACGCGATTTGCACGTTCTGCAACTCCGTTCTGCTGTGGGCGTGCCCGGACAGTGTGCTGGCGCTCTATACCGCATTCCTGGGTGAATTTGAGCATGGCATTGCTCATATACTCGCCTCCCTTGTCGTCTCGCAGAGTTTTGATGCGGCGCTCAGTCTGGTTCTCAGCAAACGCCTTGAACTGCTTGAATGCGTCGAAAACGTCCGATTTCGCGTGAATGGGGAGAACAAAGCGATATCTCGAGTAGTCGTCAATAAATGTTACCCAGTAGCGAAAACAAGAGAATGTCGCATAGGGCAAAGCATGCACATCGGAATGGACCAGCTCAAGAGGGCGTGACGCACGAGATTGAGACGAGGGGAATGGATTGGCATGCATCTTGCCAGCCAGGCATGGCTCACATATTGGGTCAGGCAACACCTTGCTGTCCAGCTTCATCCCAGTGACCAAATTGCGCTCGAACAATGCTTTGATGTCAGCACAGTTGTGGTGGGCAAAGCGGCGATGCCAAAGGGACAGGTCAAGCGGCACAG
>JBBPJJ010000862.1:0-13593 GCA_038088635.1 Veloboletus limbatus
CATCGGCCAAACGCCTCCGGTCTCTTGTACACAGAACTGGTGACAGCGTGTATTGGTCGAAACTGTATGGCAAGTCAAAGGATCCGACATTTGTATTCCTCGCCATGCTGTGGTATGCATTGTACGCATGGGATGAAGCATTGGAGATACTTTACGCGCATTTAAGCGAGCGGCTCGTAAGATGGTATTCTCTGGGTGTGTTTACTCGTACTCAGATGGTATGGTTCTCGCAGGAAGCTACGAACGTCACGACACACCTTCACCACACTCGAGAGTTGCACAAGCTCCAAGCTCACCTTTTATATTATCAGCAACTACTTCGCGACTTTCGTAAATCGGTCGAATTCGTGAGAGATACGCCCAACCCTGCCATGCGCGAGGATTCGATCTCTGATTTTGAACGAGAGTTCTCCGAGAAACTATTGAAGCAGGAATCAGATAATTTACTGGGTGAGATCGAGCGATTAGAGAGGCAGAGGCAGATACAGTCGGATCGGTTAAAAAATGTGATGGCACTGGTTCGTCTCTCGCAATACTCCCCAGTCATGGGTTTTCCTGACGGAATTTGATCAGGCATTCTCAACTGTTAATATCGAGGATAGCAGAAGTATGAAGGACCTGACCGTGGCCACTTTGCGGGATTCTGCCGCCATGAAACTAGTCAGTATGAATGTTCCCGGCCGCTGGTGTGTGATGATTTACGGGTTGTCACCAGATCTCGTACCTGACGATGATATTCCTTCCTGCGAGTTATCTCTCCGTGAGTCTTCCGTGTTACCAGTTTACATCCGTGACTTATGGTGGGGTCGACAGAGCGTGTTCGGCATGAACGTCGCAGAGATCAACCCTAACACGCTTGAGACCTTGGCCTCGTATGTTGAGAGCACGATCATCCTGACGCTGATCACTGCATGGGTCATTATCGCGCTGCAGGAACACAGTTCCTTCCACCCAGGTGGCCGTCATGTCATGCAACGCATTGCATGGCCAGTGTTCTATGGTTACAATCTACTGCAAATGATGCTGGGAGCCGCAAAGAATCGCATCACCACTGCCCGTGATCATTCGACGCACGCACCGTAGAACATCCGTGTAAGGATTTCTTTATAAGTGATGTATGATTCGGGATTGGCATTGCTATCGTTATGACTGTGTGCGAACTTGTGCACTGTCTAGCCGTCGAGTCGATTTGATCTTTCCTTACCACAACGTGGTTTGACGGGTGACTACGCAGCACCGATGGCAAGGAGTGAGACTCGCTGGGCGACCTCTGACGATATGGTGGGTGGTTGGAATCAAGGATCAGGCTGGGGAATAGTATATCATATTTACATCCTTTCGGTGACTCCAGTTGCAATGATTCTCGAATTTGCGCGCGCCATTGATTTCAACTTTCAAGCTACAAATACATGTGTCGCAAAAGCTCCCAGTTCTCTGCCATCACTGCCTACATTTTCCTGAAGGTGGTGTGTGTGCGTTTTTTCTTGTAGCTGGGCGTCTGGTTGCCCCGGCCGAACCTCCCTTTTTCATCATTCGGGCACTCCGAATCTGTATGCCCAAACTTTGCACAGATGTCGCGTTTGGGCTTTCCCTCGTACCGGCAAGCGGCGGTTGGATGGTTGCTGTGACCGCAAATGCCACAGGGTCGCAGGACTTCCCTCCTTTGGCCACTGCTTTTCATTATCGAGACATAAGCGGAGTCAACCGCCTCGCCTGCCTCCTTCCTGCGCCTATGCTCCTGATATAGAACTAGCATGAATTCTTGCACTGTCATATCCTGCGCATGCTGATCCGGTTGAGTATACTTTTGATGCGCAAGGAAAGGCACAGTGAAAGCTTCCCAGCTGGACGGGAGTGAAGTGAGAAGCATGAGTTTGAATGTGGTGTCGCTGATTGGATCACCCGATGAGACGAGGCGCTCGTGGAGCACCCGCATGCTGCTAAGGTGTACCAAGATGTTGTCGCCTTCCTTGGCTTGCGCGGTGAAGAAAGCGCGTCTGGTAGCAAAGCATGAATGACACAAAGAGCTTCCCACATATCAGCGCTTGTACCACACTCTGCCACATATAAGATTTGTTCGTCTGTAATCGCAGTGGTAATTAATGCCTGTGCGAACAGATCCTTCGCTGTCCATTCCGCCATGGCCATGGGATCCTGCGGCTTAGGCACTGCTCCGGTGACGACTTCATAGGCACCATTCACTTTCAGGATGGCAACTACGCGTGTCTTCCAGGCGAGCCAATTTCCATCCCTCAACCTCTCTATCTTAGGGGAAGATGAGGGGGTCCCAAAAGCGTTAATATCGGCGACAGTGGTCTGAGCAGCAGATGTAGGTGCAGCCATTCTTTGGGAGCCTCGATGAAGACAGCTATGACACTGTCGTTGATGAGACTTACCGGGTCACCCCAGATGATGGTCAGGAGCAAGAATCTGACAAGTCCGTATCGCATGATAAACTCCTATTCGGCATACTCGGCCGACCATTATTTGTCCTTGTTTTGTCCTACACTTTTTCACAACAATCGAGCAACTAGTTGGATGATGTGGCCTCTTTTGACTTCTCAGAGGCTGTTGTCCCCCCCCCACACCCTTGCGTACTAGCAACCAAATTATCTGGAGGCTGGATATGCTTTTGATAAGACGTCGAAGGCCGGAGGGCGCGGAACATTACACGAAAATACTGCGTGATCGAAGTGTATTCGTGTTTCACAGCAGCTTCAGATTCGTACTCCATGGGATTGCAACAAGAATTCTGACCAAGTCCAGACATAGTGCGAGTGAAGTACGGCACCTCCATTGGACGTGGTGCCAGGTTAGAATACGATCAGCGAGCGGATTGATGAAACTAGTATGACCTCAACTTAGTCCCTCTTTCACCGCGAGTCGGCTGTTTTTGATAGGCGAACCAGCTTGATCAATGATTAGTTGCGTGTACTGAATTAACCGTCCATATGGCCATGCCCAACCGAGCACCACCCACTACGGCAGTGGTCACACGTTGCGAATGTCCTCACGTGCCCTCGACCAAGTCCACGTTCACGTCATGTCGGACTCGCTGGGAGTGTCAGAGAAAGATCCCCCTCAGCTGGTACACCATAACGCGGACAGCGAGCACACACCTTTCCAATTCTTGCATCGCATCACGACCCTCTTCGCCCACTATGGCGTAGAAACGCATGGGTACGTGCGTTTGTACTCGACTCGGACTATCGAACATGATTTCATGCCAGGATTGCGCCCATCCCGGTCGCAGAACGAACCGACACGCGGTGGTACCAAATGTTTTTCGTATGGTTTTCAGCCAACCTGAACGTCCTCAGGCACGTGTTCTGCGGATGAGAACCTGCATTGGCAAAACTGATCCAAGTACCTTGCAGCTTTAGCACGGGAACTGCCGGGCCAGCGTTCTTTTCGTTGGGCGTTCGCGATGCGATCGTGACCATCGTCGTGACTGACCTCCTGTAAGAAAGCCCCTTCGGCTTGTATTCAATGGTGTTACTCAAAAGGGGGCATTAGAGTTTGTCTGATCCCAGCTTTCTTGTGAGCCACTCTGGTCTCGTATTCATCCACAGTCTCAACATGCGTACAGTGCCGTCTTTGGGCCGAAGCTGGGGACGCGTGCGATGGTGCAGTCACGCTTCTCGTGGGGGTGAGTGATCGTGAATAGGTCTGGCATACGTGGCATCCAATGATACATTCAAGATATTATGGGTCCATAATACCCAGCATCCTGAACGTGTTTTCGATGCAAGGATTCTTGATTCTGAATTGCATCATTGGAGGGCAGACGTTGGCGAGCGTGAGCTCGTATCTAAATGATACGCTCGGTATTGTGATCATCAGCGTAATCTCACTTACTGTTCGTACCATCGTCGCGTCCATTCGTCCAGTCCACTCAGCCCTTTGTAGGTGACCTTTTTCGGTTATCGGTTCCTTCATTGGTAGGTGATGCAATGCTGTGTTGCGGATCTGGCTAGAACTTGTCCGCAGGTACGAAAGCGTTGCGTGGCTACCGAATGCCGTCGCCTTCATTGCCATGCTAGCCCTAGGGTACCCACAACTGCATGCTCACCAGTATGCAGCGGCCCCCGCCCCTACTCCACGTTCGGTACTGTCCTTTGCATCCACCATTGCTTCGAGTATTATCAGTTGGTGTACAATGACCTCCGACTACGGTGTTTACCACAGTCCTGCTGCATCATCGTAAATCGCGTCTTGTTTCTTTCTGTGTAATCACGTAGACTGACATTTATGTGCAGCGCGAGGATCTTCCTCTACACGTACCTCGGCTTTGTAATATCGAGTGCAAGTTCTTGTGATATGGCATCTGTCCTTGTAACTTATCTTGATGACAGATCATTGGTCACACTCTTGGGGCTGCCTTTGCGGCTGCAGCCCCCGACGTCCCCGTGTGGAATGTTGCCTTTCAAGATAGCGCGTCTGTCGGGGGCTTGCTGTACGGCGTCTTGACCCCTCTGGGTGGTTTCGGCAAGTTTCTCACAGTGCTCGTCGCATTGAGTATACCGAGCGCGTGTGCACCAACCATGTACACGTTCAGCACGAGCTTCATGTCTGTCGCCCATATGTTCTCCCTCGTACCGCGATGGGTGTACATTGTCATCTCTGAAGGCATGTATGTCTGTTGTTTTTCTTTATTGGATGGTCAAATCCATAACGTGAACTGGTGTTGCAGCTTGATTCCCGTCGCCATCGTCGGTGCCCAAAAGTTTTATATAACGTTCGTCGACATCCTCAGTAAGCAGCCCTACCCACACACTAGTCTCAGCTCACACCACGTCCTGGCAGGCATTATCGGATACTGGAGCACAGCCTTTTCGGGCATCGTCATCACAGAACATGTTCTTTTCCGCGGTGCGTCTTTTAGCGAAGCTGCCTACCCGATCGTGACGTGGGATGTGCCGAGGTTACTTCCACGGAGTCATCCTGCAGTGGTGGCTTTTATATGTGCATTTGGTGTGCTGGTGCCATTCATGTCGCAAGCGTGGTATGTGGGTCCAGTCGCAAGAGACGGGTCGGGGGATTGTGGTGTCTATGTTGGGTTTGTCGTCTCGGTGTTGTGTTATGCGGTGTTGAGGGGATTGGAGAGGCGGTGGGAGAGAGGACGGGAGAGAGAAGTAGAGATGCGGGAGGTGGAGGGGCTGAAGGTGTGAATGGCGGTTGGCAAACTAGTGGCAATTCAGGTCGATTCGAAACCTCTCGTTTTGACACCAAGCCTATTTGGTCATGACTGTAACGAAATTCAGTTTCTCTGGAGTGACTTCACATGCAGTCATCTACATCATAATTTTGTCCGAACGTGGTCTAGGATCCAAAAGGCGGGCTTTACTGTCTGAACGGTGTTACTCGAAAATGCAGGACAGAAACCTTGCTGGCTCGAATACGAGTTCGTATCTATTCAATGACATCTATCTCTGACAATGACTCTAGATTCACAGACCATCAACTCCAAGGCCAGCTACCGACTGTGAGGGGCACCACAAGGCCACTTCATAACTTCGACGAGCTATCTCAGAGCTCCAACTTGCGTGTCCCCCGAGTTGTTAGCTGAGGACGAAAAGCTGAAAGGACTGGATAAAAATAAATGAATAACGGAAGCAACGAGGTAGGAGCTCAGAAGATATTATTGTGAACACGCGGGCCAAAGGGGTGAATGGCGCATTGATATAAGTTGGTTGAGGAAGACGGAGGGGGCCAGTACTATGCACGAGCGAACGTCACTAACAATGATCAGCATGAGGCAAAAAACGCAGAATAGAGGTCACCAGCGCCATGGAAGCCACCTGATAGGCCTGCACAGCAATGAAATGACCCCAAAATGATCAACTCGAGGGGGAGTGCCGTCACAAGCTAAGTTACCAGGGCCGAAGCGGACGCATTGAAAGTGTGTTACGGTGGTGGAGAACCTAGTAACAGGATCAGGCCTCATCCCGAGACACCGAGTCAGGAGGGCCACCAGGCAACGTAGGCGAAACGAGAGACATCCAGCGCGATTTGAAGAGCCAAAATAATTTGGAGGGTACCCAGATACGTTGCGTAATGGATGGTACATATGGCGAGTCGAAAAGACTCGCAACGAAGTCGCTAGTTGGAGAAGGCACGAGTCAGTACGCACGTAGGATGGGCGATGTGCGTTGCGTAGACCATCGACATGATCAAAGGCAACATATAGAGCCTATGAGCCCACCGAAAAGCTCGAACTGGACTTGGAAGGGTCAGTTGGGCGAGAACTGACTTTCATCGGTGAATTGGGTAGTGGTCCGGTCGCTGCCTGATGATCAGGTAACGACTGCAGACCGTCTCACTGATGCTTGTACGGCCACGTCGGGGCCGTATCGGACATGGTGCATATGAGTATGCTGAGCCATACCGAGACGCGAAACATGACAGTACCCTCGTGTCGACGAAAGGCGCGCAGAAGACTGAGCGACGATTCACTAGATTGGCCCGCCAATAATTGCTCGAGTGCAAGGATCCGCACCGTATGATACACTTTACGAAAGTTGAGTGAAAATATCAATGCCCTTAGTAGACTAACGGCACAAGTTTATACTTTACCCGCCTCGCCCAACTTTCCCATTCCTTGCCAAACTCCTCTGATAAAAACATATCCTCCTCCGTCGACCGACTAAATAATGTCATGACAGATGCTCCCATGATTAGTGACCAACATATAAATGCCGCATTGACCCACGGTACACGTAACAGGCCTGACGCGTGCAACCATGATCCAGGACTGCCGTGTATAATACATGATCCCAGAATGCACATCAACAGGCCTGTATAACCTGGATGACGGACCACGGCATACGGACCGGTCGTGACTAGCTTGTGGTCCTTACGAATACATTGGACGAATGTGAAGTATGGACCCAAGGCCCGGTAACATCTGACACGGATGATCCCCCCTGCGATAAGGAGTGACGTGCCGAGGACGAACGGGATGGTCAGCTGGCTGGCGTTCGAAGGTCCGAGCGCGCTGAGGGCCATCGAAATGGTATTGGACGACCGATGGGTATTATCATACAGCGAGCCAAGGACGACCAGCGATTCTGCCACGGCGGCAAGGTACATTATGCCCTAGATGGAGAGGTGCCAGGTGAGCAATCCATGACTGGACATGTGTAACTTTGAGAAGGAGACCTTCATGAATAAGCTACAGGGAAGGGCCGCGTGCCTCCACATCTGTTCACGAATAGACGTCACCATAACTCTGTCTTCAAGTTTTGGAGGTGAAGGGTGACTGAGTGCTATATCGTAGGATATCGCCGACAAGAGCAGCAGGGGCAGTTTCAGCAGAGACATGGCGGTAGCAAATGGTGAGCTGATGCGAGGGGGTTGGATGCACCCGCGCTTACGTCTCGTATATTAGTACGATCAGGCCTTGCAGTAAATGCATGTGGTAAGACGAATATTGCCGAACCTACTTATGTGATAGGCTGGCGAGACGGACAAGTGTCGCACGTTCAATGATTCAGTCTAGCAGCTGACGGCAGATTCTAGATCATGCGAGGCGGAAGCAAAGAGTGGGGAACTAGGACCGAAGGTCCTAGTTATATGTCTATGTGCGAAAGGAGGATACTTGGGCTGTCGTGCCCGTTTGCTCGTCCGTCGGTCGTCCCTCTCCGAGGATCGGGACTGGGCTGTGGGGCTGCGCCACATACAGTACGAGTAGGAGACGGGTAAGGGAAACGGGTCGGCAACGGTTTCGAGCCTGCGAAGGCTCTCGTCAGGGGGCTACCGCTACCCCAACCGTTTGCCCATCCAGGACCGTGTAGGGTACCAGCTGCCAATCTAATGCCCTATCGGGGGAGTGGGCCGAGGTCCTCAGAGGCGACGGCGGCATGAGGAGGGCGCATGTTGGGATATACGAGTGGGGAGGAGGGAGGGTTTCCTAGTCGGCGCAAGGGCCAGATATGCCTGGGCTGGGCCAGGTACACTCCCACAGGTGGTGCAGGCGCCCGAGTTCCTTTCGGAATCCCGGTCGCGCTTTCTCGCTGCGATGCGGTACCCACGGTGGTACATACCACCGTGGGGTCCGCCTTTCGCCATCCGCAAGGGATTCGATGAGCGACATAGATAGCATGCATCAGCGAAACGGTTATGGTCAGAACCATCGGTTAGCAGTCTGTAGCACTCGGTTAGCACTCGGTAAGCATCAAAAACCAGCAGCTGTTTTACTGATGGCCTGCTGACCGTCACAAAGGAACGGAGGGAGCTCCGATGCTGGTTGATGTATGTAAAAGCCAAGCACGCTAGACCATAATCGTTTTCGACCCATCGTATTGATGCGGAATCTGATGAGTTATGTATCGGCACCATGCCAGAAGAACGAATATCGGTACAATTGCAGATACATCGATTAGGTAGCAGCCTGATGTAAATTTACTTAGACTGGACAAGGCTGATCATGATGGACTCGGGTTCAGGGAGGCAAAATGCCCTTGAAAATACAACTTGAAGGTTGATACGCTCCCAATGATCCCTCCCGTTCGGCAACATTGGAAACATCATGCAACCCTGTCCAACACGAGAGCGTGGTGGGAGTGGGAATGGAATCGAGCGGGTGCTACGGACGGCCAGATGGAAGAGGCTATATCCTCGACGATATGCACCACTACATTGGACCCAGCGAAGACACACTGCCACATTTTCCTTCCGGGCATCCACTTTGACGCCTGGGGTAGCCGATTGGTGTCGTCGAATGAGCGCGTGATAATTCTCGCTGACGGTATAAAAGATAGATTGGTGCAGCGAGGACGCTGTCCGAACAGACCCGTGGCATTCGTGAGTTGGGGATCCCGCTTTCATCTCCTATAGCGTCTCGTTGCCCAGTGTCGGTGCTGCAAGGCAGCTGAATTCCAGATTCGCACTCTCGCGTCTTGGTTTGACTGTGCATGAAGAATTGTCGACGTGCATGCGGGAAACGCCACCTTGCCTCCCCAGACGAACACGAACAAGAGATCCGGACGAGAACCATCGCCCCCCGTTCAACACACGTGTCGAACGCAATTGCACAATGGGACAACTGCACAGAAAGTGGTTGCTGCGCAAAACGCACAGCCGCGACCTCGAATGAGAGAAAGTAAGTCAACACACCCACAGGCTTGTCAACATGAGTAGTTTAGCACTTGACTTGTGACTTGCAATTGTCCATGCAGCGGCAGGAGAGCGTAAGCTGATCGCAACAGGGCTATGCACAGACATTACTGTTCAGAGTCATCCCGACGTAGGCATGGCCCGTACCTTACAGATCCGTCAAAGCGACTTCAGTCTGAGTGCACTTGTTTTTTGTCGATGTGTAGTGGTGTCGGCGAAAATCGCTCGACGGACGTGTTTGTATGACTGTCACTGGCTGAAAATCAGGTATACTGCGGGTATACATCATTACCGTTCGTCCAGCTAATTAGGTCCTGAATGAGCCATAGGTCGTTTCTACTACAGAGTCGATGATGATGAACGACGGTTGCAAGATGTCGCTAGCAGGATGCCTAAGGTAGCCAAGTGCCATACGATAGTTCGATTGTTTATTGAATTAGTTTCAAAGGTAGACTGCGCACTGCGTGTTGACTATAGTCGTAGCCTGGTATTACGCACAACATACACGCGTCCGACGTGGCAACCGCAACGGCTGCTGCTGTAGAAATTTCTTTGTTTCAGCTTGAAGATGCCTGCTAAGCTACGGCAGTTTACCTTCTTCGACACCGAGTCCGTCAGGGATGTTCACAACCCAGCAAACCCACTTGACTCGTTCAAGGTACAGTCAAGCTTGGACTCGTTGTTCGCTCCCGTTGACTTTCGAACACCAGAGTACCCTGGAAATCTCTACCGTGATTTCTTCCTCTCAAGGTTTGGTCGTCGCAGATATCCGGAAGTGTCCATCTTCTCAACCAGACTCTCGTTTCTGTAGCGAGCTGGATCGCGCATGTGGGTGGGAGGGTCACTCAAATGGCGGAGGAGTGGGTATTCTGGTCTCTATCGGGGTGCGTGGCCGTGTTTTCCGTTATTCCTGCCAACGTTGACTCGCGGGCACCGCAAGGACGAAGATGATGTGCGTACGTCTACGAGAGCTCAGAAAGAGAGACAGGGGAATGGGTGCACCTCTCATACTTCGCACTGCCAAAGTGCAGCCCGCTGGCAAACCCCATCCTGTATGCTCTGCTCTATGCTCGTTGTATTCCTCGCGAGGATTCATTGCACTGCCATAGAGTCACCACTTTCGCGTTAACCTGAACCCTCTCTTTTCTTTCCGTCGGTCTTGCGGATGGTACGGTTCTGTTGTATCGCCATTTGGACCAATCTCTGTCGTCATCGTCTGCTGCCCTCCCGAAACCTCGAGTTATTCACGAAATCGCGACTGAACCGGTAGCGTTTTTGGCGTTCACAACTGCACCCGCGTCCGTTTCAATGGGTTCATTGTCGCCGCCTGCCGTCGGGGAACCCTCCTCCGATGCTTTCCCTCATTATCGTCACCACCTCTTCTACTTATGTCTACCCAATTCCACCAAAGCCTTCCAATCCTACATCTGTTCTTGTTGACGAGATCGGGGCAGGCTTACGTTGTGCTTGTGTCGACTGGAAGGCACGTTGGGTGATTCTGTGCAGAGGCGAAGCAGCAGTCGGAGTGGGCAGCGGTGGAAGGTTGGGTGTGGTCAGCTATGAAGGTCAGCACATGCTCTGTTGAGGTAGCTCTCGTATTCGAGAATAATTCACCCTATTGAACTGCACAGGGTGAAAGTCTTCCTTGTACACACGCCTGGATTGTGTCGTCATGGTTGTCCCTGCGTCAACGCCCACTTCCACCATACCACTTTCAAGCGCTACATCGAATGGCCCACGACAACGGAAACACACTATGGACGCATCCTCACTGTCAAATGTCCTGTCCTCGAGTTCCGAAAATGAAGCCGCTGACCCAGACTCCACACGGGTTGTGCTCATCGACATGGCGAACAAGATGATCGCATATGTCGGGGTACTTGAATGTGGCGTCCGGGACGTCGTATCCGCATCGGAATTTGTTCATATACTGGGTAATGATGCAACGGTTGGTGTCCTTCAGTTTCACTGGGCCTTGTCACAAACTCAGCGTTTCTCGCCCAGATGGCTCGCTTGACTGAGAAGTCGACCGGCACAAAGCTCGCGCTGTTGTACGAGAAACACCTATACTCTCTCGCGCTGTCCTTCGTATATACACAGAATTTGGACATGACGTGCATCGGCACCACGGTTATTATCTACACGACAAGGGGGATCACGAAGGTGCGATGAGAGAATATTTGCAAACGATTGGTCACCGGGGAAGTTATGTCATACGCAAGGTATGTTCCTCAGCCTCATCATTTAGTTTCAGCCCTTGTTCGCATGTTACAGCAGCATATGCTTACCGCACACAGTTCCTCACAGCCAATCTGATCCCACATTTAGTACTCTACCTCCAAGAACTACATACACGTGGACTTGTGAATGCAGAGCATACGACCCTGTTTCTTAATACCTACGCCGAGCTGGGCGGTGTAGATGCGTTTATTTGCTGCGAAGGGAGAATTGCTGGGACTCTCGCGTTCGATGGAAAGGTTGTCCCCGAAGAAGGAACGACCCGGGAACACCGTTTGATCTTGATACAGCTATTCGTGTGTGTCGGCAGGTGGGGGTTCTTTGAGCAGGCAGCATACCTTGCGAAGAGTCGTCGTAGAAGATATAGGTGCCGGAAGTGGCGATGTGAAGGCGACAGAGAAAACCGATAAAGGGAGGACGGTGAATGGATACAAGGAAGCGGTCGGTTATCTGAGAGAAGTCGGAGGAGTCGCTGTAAGCGTTTTTTCCAGTTCATTCGTTTCGTTCGGCGACAATTGATCGATGTTGGTATTCCAAATCTATCAGGCGGAATCAAATCTTGCTCGTTATTGCCGTGCTCTTCTTGACAACCTCCCGAACGAAGCCACACAGTTGCTTATTGATTCATGTCCCATTTGGGTCCTCTCCCACTTTCAGAGGGTTCTCAATTGCCAGCACAGGGAGCATCGGGGCCCTCGTATCTGGCTTTACTCGCCCTCTCAAGAGCACCTGCAGTGCCTCCGACATTGACGGGCAGTGATGGGCCCGGGAAGAAAGTGGAGGAGGAACATCTGATGACCGCATCAACTGGTGGGTCTAGCAGTCAACCCCTTGCACCACGAGTACGACCCACGAACGACCCAGGGACGCAGACACCACCTAGACGACCATCCCCAACACACTTTTTTGCCCATTTCGTCGACCATCCCGGGTGTTTGACGACCTTCCTCGAGACGGTGGGGTCAGACACTGGGTGGTACCGGTGGTTCAGAATCCCGCGCCGCTGTTGGCGCAGGCGAGGATGATGCAGCAGAGAAGCGGGATCAAGCTGCGGTATGGAATACACTGCTAGAACTCTATCTCAATGAAGGTATTGAAGGGGACCAAGACACCCCGTATGGGTATCATAAAGCACTCCGGCTGCTCCAGTCCACTCACCTTCCGTACGATCTCACGCATGCGCTGGTCCTCTACTCGAGCCACCAATATACACCCGGCCTGATCCTTTTACGGGAGAAGATGGGTATGTATGAGAACGTGTTACGATTTTGAATGGAAGAGCACAACTTGGGTAGTACGTCCGAGGCGGAGTTCACGGAATCCTCGCCCTTGGTACAGGTTCTTTCGGCGCTGCGCAAATATGGCCCCGAATATCTCCACTTATACCCCCTCGCCCTCCGGTTCCCCACATCGACACCTGCGCTCCTCACTGCATATCAAGCAGATCTCGAATCCTTATATATTGAAAGCGAGAAGACAATGTCACCTCTATCTGTCGTACAGGTTCTCAGTCGGAATGAAGTAGTGAGCGTTGGCCTCGTAAAAGGTTGGCTGATGAGGCGGATCAAGGAAGGCATGGAGGAGATCGCGACGGTGCTTTTCTATTTGCTCCGTTCCCTGTTGCTGAAACGACGATAACACGCTCTCACAGGATCAGCAGCTCATTGCTTCCTATCGCTCAGAGGTCAAAGCGAAATGGAAACAAGTCGAAGATCTCAAGGACACAGCGTATTCCACGTTACGCGGTGCTCACAATGTAACTGTCAACTCGACCTTTCGAGCATACACTTTATGTGTAACCATAGTTGTCATTAGCGGTATATCTCGTTCATCCTTCCCTCAACGACGCACAGTCCTGATTGACCAACGAACGTAGATGTCTCTTTGAGAACGAGACCGCTTGCCCCCTGTGTACCGGCCAACATGGTGTTATCCAAGAGATCAGGCGGAATAATGAACGGCTGGCGAACCAGCACGATGTGTTCTTTGCAGAGGTCAAGGACCCTGGCTTTAGAGCCGTTGCGAGTGGGTTTGGGAGAGGATGGCTGGGCATTGGCAGGAACATGGCGATTTCCGGGTAAATCAGTTCTGCGGGAGATGGGAGGACATCCTCGCCTGCATTGCTGTCGTGCAGCTTGGGTCGTTATATTGATAATAATTCTGCTATTCGCAGCATTCGCTACCTATACATTGCGAGGAACTCTGTTCTAGTACACAGAAAGCAAACGCATCACAGAT
>JBBPJJ010000864.1:0-13584 GCA_038088635.1 Veloboletus limbatus
CCCCCCTCCTCCCCCATCACCCCCTCCTCCTCCCCCATCATTCCCCATCATTTTCCAATCCTCTCCATCATTCCCCAGTATCCTCTCTTCTATTCCCATCTCCCTCCAGCAGCCTCCAGCATTCTCCAGCATTCTCCAGTCTGTCAGACTCTGTCCTGAGCTGGGCTATACCATTGGAACTGGGGCCTCAACTATGGAAAAGTGATGGTTTGCTAATGATTGGCTCACTCAGGGTCCTTGCTTGGTTGTATCCGAGGTGCGACTTTTGAGAATCCATTTTCCACATACTTATGAGAACAGCTGTAAGCCGTCAAGACTACTGAGCAGCCTTATCATGTCAGTGTAATGACGCAGTGAGTGCAGCTTAGGAATATTGAAATGCTCTCAGCATCCGAGATCAATAAAAATCTCCTTAGCGTCATGGAAAATGTCGAGGGCTTGGCGTAATGCAAGGATGGTATTGTCGGTGTGAGATTAATACTGCGTGATGTAGATAAAGTCAAGTAAGGAATGAGCAGCTCTGAGAACGTCGTGGTGAGCAGTGATCCCAACTAAGGAGCTGACAAAAACCCGCTGGAGTTGTTTATGTTCACTACTGGTCCATTGCTTGACTTTCGAGATGCCATCGGCCCAATGACACAGCCCTGGATAGCAGGGCATTGCGCGAAAGCGCACATTGAAGTTCTCCTTGCCCGTGATATCCGTACACCATTTCTTGAGGTGGTCCTTGAAAATGCCTTGGTGAAGTTGATGTAGGATGTTGGAAGAAATACAGATAAAGATGTCAGAGTGGGGAAGGTCTGATCAGAATGGCAAGAAGATGGGACAAGCCCTTGGGCAATGAAATCGGGTGGGCACTGGCCGGTAGCTTGTGCATGCAGAATATTGGTTGGTTGTGCTTGGTTACGAGCAGTGGACTGGATGTTTGCACCTCTTTGGTCAGCGTGCACAATACACTTGGGGCACCGGTTCTCCGTGCAGCATGCCACAAGGCACTATTCTGGGTGATCACCAACATAGGCCACCACGATAGGGAAGACATTTCAGATGCAACCATCAGCACAGACCATCTCAACTCCATTCCTTCCAGCTGTGGCAAGAGGCTAAAGCAGTTTTTTCATGCAGTAGTGGAAAAGTTGGTACCCACCGACCGAGTTGTCATCAAAGGAATTCAGCTTGGATGCTGGTAAGTACCCCAGCAATATGGAAGAATGTCGGGCTGACTGCCAACGAACATGCTTGGATACATTCCCATTGCTTAGGTACAGTTGCTCAAATAACTGTCTGCATGTTTGCACATTTTTCATTCAAAGTCACTAAACCCGATAACCCCAGCCTAGCCAAATATAGATATCAAATATAGTACCTGCCCTTGGCTTTCTATCAGTCCATAAATCAGGAGATATGGATATGATTTGACAAACTGGCAGCTATTTTAAAATGACATGTCATGTGGACAGTTTTTTGACTTTACAAAAATCCAACTATCTGGTACTTGATACTTGGTATGAGCTCCCTTGGCCTTGATAACTGCTTCAATCCTTCTAGGCATGCTTTCTATCCATTTCTGATACTGTTCCACAGAAATCTTCCCCCACTCTATCACCACTCTTTCCCATAATTGATGAACTCCTGTAGAAGCACTCTTATAACCTGAGAGACATCTTTTCAGATGATTCCAAGTGTGTTCAATGGGGTTGAGGTCTGTAGATTGTGCAGGCCAATCCAAAAGCTTGATATCCTGCTCCTCAAACCAATTTTGAGCTCTTCTGGAGGTATGCTTGAAAGATAATGTCATTTTCTGGAATTCCAGATTCCTCCATGCTCTGCAGCAATCCTGCCTCCAAAATGGCCACATATTGTTTAGCATCCATCCCTCCTTCAAACTCACTCAACACTCCAACACCATTCCATCCAATATACCCCCACACCATTAGTGAACCTCCTCCAAACTTGACTGTACCTTTGACTTCTCTAGCAATTAGCCCTTCTCCTGTCTTTTTCCATACATACTCTTGTCCATCTGACCCAATTCTGTTGATCTTGGTTTCATCTGACCATATGACTCTCTTCCAGTCCTCCACAGTCCAATGCTGATACTTGAGAGCAAAGGCTAATCTTCTTTTCCTATGGTTGACTGAGAGAAGAGGTTTCTTCTTCTTCACTACAGCCTTTAATGAGGCCTCCTTGAGAGTATTTCTCACTGTTTGGAAGGAGACAGGAGAGTCAACAATAGAATTGATGAAGTGGGTAGCTTGGACAGCAGTCTTGGCCTTGCCAGTTATAATTTGCTGAACAATAGCCCTTTTGTTGGTGGCAGAAAGTTTGGAAGGGCAACCACCATGAAGCCTAGGCCTTTCTGGTTGGATTTCCTGTAGCACCTGGGCCACAATAGACTTCCCTAGGCCAGTGTGAGAAGCAATTTTCCTAGTGGCAAGGCCAAGGGAGGAGAGAGAGATGGTATTTTGTCTTTGAGAAGTAGGAATGGGTTTCATATATGAGAGTGGGGAAAATAAACATGGAATGATGGGGTTTATATATGTTAGCTCATACTCAGTTACATAAAGGTGACATAATAGAACCCTTGATGGATGTATGTAATGATATTATGGCATGCCAGGGTTCAATTTATGCAATCAAAACTCAAAGTCAAAAAACTGTCTGCATGACATGTCATTTTAAAATAGCTGCCATTTTGTCAAATCATATCCATATCTTTCGCTTTATGAACTGATAGAAAGCCAAGGGCAGGTACTATATTTGCTATCTATATTTGGTTAGGCTGGGGTTAGGGGTTATCGGGTTTAGTGACTTTGAATGCAAAATGTGCAAACATGCGGACAGTTGTTTGAGCCAATGTATATTGTTGTTCACTCATACTATAGACTGTATATATTTGGGGGATGTTGATGGGAGCTACTGTGGCTATGCCAACTATATAGCCAACTATAGTAATGCACTTTTTTCCTGATGATGGTCCCACCACCTCATACTCGGATGTCTAGATACTCAAGTTTTTACTTTACTTTTATTACTTTCCATTCTTTCGATGTTTTAATCTATGTGATGTGCCACAATTGAACCTTTGGCAATGCTTTTGTAACTTTTAAGCCCTCTGTACTTGTCATCATACCTTAAGTAGCAAAAAAGTGTGTACAAAGTAATAAAAGTAACTTGTGAATTTACTGATGCCACGGGATGCAAACTGTTATGTGTGAGCTTGGGTAAGCTCGCATGTAGCCCTGGTGAGGTCGAGGACAAGGAAGGCCTTGGCCGATGCCGTCAATGGTGTATGCGAAGACGTGGGCTGCACACGTAGCGTGCCAGCCAAGGGTTCGTATACCGGGTCGATCTCGGAATCAGCAAAGGAGCTAGGATTGCAAGGGATAGATCTAAGACTAGGATACAAGGGGGAAGCCCAGGGACTAGGAGTAGGTCCAGGGGAGATCCAGGGAGATCAAGAATAGGGAACATGGTATGTGCTACTAGGGTTTATATAGCGTAGGGTAAAGGGCACGGACCATTGTCAAGAATGGAGAAAGAGAACAGCACCAGTCAAGGGCTGTGTGGAATGAGGACAGCACCGGTCATGGGCTGTGTGAAGGAAGGTCATAGCATGCGAAGGAATCAGAGAGAAGGAACTAATGAAGGAAAGCACAGGAAGTAGGCTGTGCGAGAAGAGAAGCCAAGGCTATGCATGTGGGAGCATAGGGCTAAGGGCATTCTATGAAAGGAAAGGAAGATCAAAGAAGCAGGGAGAAAAGGAGGCGGACTCAATGATGAGTCGTAAGCAGGGGCGATGACTCATGTTGAGTGAATCAATGGGAGCCGGGAAGGCGAGGACGATATAGGAGGGCTCGGGTTAGGCCGAGGGAATGCATGAGGAGGGAACGAGGTGTGCATGAGGTGGAGATCTAAAGACGGGGATCTAAGAATGACCATGAGGTCCGAGGGAACAGGGAAGGACCATGGATATGGTCCGGACACGAGGACAAGGGAAGGACTGAGGATAAGGTACAGTGCAGGAATAAGAATGACTCGGGTAGGCATGAGGGGAACTCGTGGTGTGAGGCTGTGAAAGGAAGCCGCAGCAAGGCGATGCTAAAGGGAAGCCTGGAGGTGAGCACGTGATGATCATGAGGCGTGCTTAAGGAACAAGTCGGAATGAGCAGAGGAAGGCTGTACTCAGCAGGTACAACACGAGGAGCGCGAGGAGGATCCAAAGGAGTATGCCAAGGGCGATGTTGTAGACCGAAATTAGGGGTTCCCATAAAAGGACGAAAAGAAGGGGAAAGTGTAACACAAACAACCATTCTTCTTGAATTTCACGGGACTCTGGTAATGTGGAGTACAGGTAGAGTGGAGTACTGTGCAACACGGTTTCTACACGTTGTCTTCAGTTCGTCTGTCAGTCTGATTTTGTTTGATCAATCAAACATACAGGAATCAGTTGAGTGCATGGCATTCAAAGCATATCTAGCCAGAAAACTCACCATCAAGTAAACACGTAAAATAACAGCATTGTCCACCTCCAAATCTGTGTACCGCCAGGAATGAGCCTAACATTCATGTTTTCGCATAGCCTAATCTCCAATTGTTGATGAACCCATTCTGCATGCCATCACTGGCTGCGCCCTCACAGCCCAATTTCCAAACTGATTGCATGGCCGTCTCTCGGCGTCATTCAAGAGTTGCTCCTCGTCTCATTGTCGGAAATGACACATGTTTAAGGAGGAATGTCTCCTAACGCTCGTATCTATGAGACAGGGGTGCGAAACTGACCTTGATACAGTTCTCAAAGAAAGAGTCTCACACGAGGTAATCACACAAACGCTGGCTCACCACTATGTCAAGTAGAAATAAAAGTAACTCATCTGCGCAACTCGAGCTTGGAACATCATCAGAGCTGGACTATGCAGGATTTGATTCCCACTGGGCCACGATGACGCCACGTAAACATGCATGATGATCATATTGGTGGCGTTCTTGTTTGTCCTCTTACCTCATATGTAGTGTCGCCGTTTCATGAGTCTCCCAAAACCTTTTACCAGACATCAATATTTCGATACCGGCTTGACAGTCGTTCAATTCATGTTCTTTTACAGTAAGAGATGAAACATGGAGGTCACTTACTCACAAGTACTAGTTCGGCCCTCCACATTCAACATTCAGAAATGAGTTCCAACGCAACAATCATGAGCTCCTGCGTTATAACTTTCCTTATTGGACCACACCTACTTGCGCTAGATATATCGACGTATTCACCGAGTTTAAATAGACCATGATCCGCAGTGATAGCGGTGAGTTGCAAGGCGTGAAGGTGTCACGGTAGTGTCGAGCCTATCATCTTCCAAGGAGAACTACAGTATGGAAAGCCGGACAAACATTTATGACCAGAGTCCTAGTAGGTTGTCAAATCGCCGAATGGAGTATGCAGTTGGCAGAATTCAAAGCACTGTCTGGCTTGCCATACAAAGTTGTGAGTCGTTGTTCGTCAACCGTGCCAGCCATCACTGGTCACTACTCCTTGATATTTTAGAGCAAACACCACTTATACGGGCTCAACGTGGATTTGATATTCTAGCCATATGTTACGATTTCCCCTATTCTTAGTCCTTTTATGGGAACCCCTAACTTCCGTCTACAACATCGCCCTCGGTATACTCCTTTGGATCCTCCTTGCGCTCCTCGTGTTGTACCCGCTGAGTACAGCCTTCCTCCGCTCATTCTGACTTGTTCCTTAAGCACACCTCGTGATCATCACGTGCTCACCTCGAGGCTTCCCTTTAGCACCGCTTTGCTGCGGCTTCCATTCCAGCATCGCCTTGCTGCGGCTTCCTTCCACAGCCTCACACCATGAGTTCCCCTCGTGCTTACTCAAGTCTTCCTTATTCCCGTTCCGGACCTTATTCCCGTTCCGGACCTTATTCCCGTTCCGGACCTTATCCTCGGTCCTTCCCTTGTCCTCGTGTCCGGACCATACCCGTGGTCCTTCCCTGTGCCCTCAGACCTCATGGTCATCCCTAGATCCCCGTCTCTCGATCTCCGCCTCATGCACGCCTCGCTCCCTCCTCGTGCATTCCCTCAGCCTAACCCGAGTCCTCCTATACCGTCCTCGCCTTCATGGCTCCCATTGACTCACTCAACATAAGTCATCGCCCCTGTCTCTGACTCACTATTGAGTCCGCCTTCCTTTCTCGTTCCTTCTTTGATCGTCTCTTCCTTTCATAGAATACCCTTAGCCCTATGCTCCCACACGCATAGCCTTGGCTTCTCTTCTTGCACAGCCTACTTCCTGTGCTTTCCTTCTTTAGTTTCTTCTCTCCGTTTCCTTCATATTCTATGACCTTCCTCCGCACAGCCCATGACCGGTGCTGTCCTCATTCCACACAGCCCTTGACTGGTGCTGTTCTCTTTCTCCATTCTTGACAATGGTCCGTGCCCTTTACCCTACGCTATATAAACCCTAGTAGCACATACCATGTTCCCTATTCTTGATCTCCCTGGACCCACACCTAGTTCCCTGGGTTTACTCCTAGTCCTAGTACCCTCTGCAATCCTAGCCTCCTTTGCTGATTCCGCGCTCGACCCGGTATACGACTCCTTTGGCTGGCATTATACGTGTGCAGCCTACGTCTTTGCATACACCATCGATGGCATCGGCCAAGGCTCCCCTTGTCCTAGACCTTACCAGGGCTACGTGCGAGCTTATCCAAGCCCACACGTAACACCATACCCATACCCATTGTCTTCCAACATGATCAAACACCGCGGTGTCACCCATGCCCGTATGCAACCTAATCATTAATCCTGAAGGGACCCGAGTAGTTCTTGGCCCGACTGTATCCATGGTTTCATCTGTATTCAAACACTGATCAGATGTTGGTGACAGATTGCTATTGAACGCGCTGTTACTCAGCTGCCTTTGCTCCTATTTCTATTCTATTTCATTACCTAGAGTAGCTTATATAATCATACATCACATGTCATTATATAAGATTCGAACTCAACATCTGAGTTCTAATAACACTTGTTCTACAACCACCATCATCTGTCTCAACACCGTTTAGCCTCAACACCTCAACAATGTGAGTAACCTAAATCGCCTCCACGTTCTGTGTTTTCAAACAGGTTATGAGCCCCGCTAAGCGCAAAGGGAGTGCGAGCAATCGCTGCACCTAGAGCTGCTAAGCGACTCGCTTGAAGCTGTTGCTGCATTGTTATACACGATGCGCAATGAGCTTGGCGATGAGGCCAACATGCCAGCATCGTTTACAATACAGCATGAAGATGATGGCTGCGCGTTATATGCTGCAACCAGGGAGCACCTATGGCGAACCCTTGTCATCGTTCCGTCCTGGAACCTTTGACGTTTCATCATACTAATCGCCCTAACCCTAGATGTCTACCTTGTCTTCCTCCTCTTACAACATCCCAGTCTTCACCAGTGCCCACTACAGCACCTGGTGGCCAAGGATGGAGAGCGCCATTTTGGCGACTGGCGGCTCTTGGATCAAGAGCATCAACTGCCTGAGCATTGCCTCGGAGCCATTGGCAGAAACTATCAGCTTCTATGTCACGTGGATGGAAGCCAACAACAAGATCCTCGGAGCCATCAGACTCTCGCTCTCCCCGACCCTCCTCCACAAGTATGTATCGGAGACCTGCGTGTTTGCCCTTCTGGACACAATCCGGAATGACTATGGGAAGCCAGGACTTTCACAGATCTATGCGGATTTCAAGTCCATTATGAATGGGACGATTCCCACATCTGGAAATCCAGCTGCAGCGTTCACCAAGTTCGAAACGCTTTTCACGTGCCTTCAGATCAACAAGTACCCCATCTCCGACAATATACAGGCCATGATCCTCCTCTCCAAGCTTCCCCCTTCCATGGACGTCATTGCACAATTACTTGCGCAGAAACATGACGAAGATGGAGCTTTCGTTCTCCTCACCGTCCAGGAGATTGTCTCCTCCGTGACTCTTGCATGGGAGTCAAAGAACATGGAAGGAAAAGGTAAGGCGCCAGAGCAGGCACAAAAGATATCCGCCATGAAACAGAAGGGTGGTAACCCATCCTTCCAAAATCAGCAGCAACAACCCCCTGCAGCACCCCAGCAGCAGCAGCAGGGGGGTAGCACTGATGCTGAGAAGAAGAAGACGAAGCATGGCAAACGGGGTGGCAAGCAACAATGCGAGAAGCGAAACGCCCTCCAGTTCGTCGAGCAAGGCTCCAAACCTGGAAGCAGCGATTACTTTGCTTCCACCGCCATAGTGCCCCTCGCTCCTGCCGTTCTTACCCCCGCCGTCGTAGATCCTCGCGCGAGCGCTCATCGTAGCGCTCAGCAATATCAAAGACAGGGTGGTCCTGCCGCATTTGTGCAGACCAAGGAAGCTTTTGTGTTCGCACATCAGCTCAATATCCACCCGTCCTGCGAGACCATATGGTCCATTGACGCAGCTCTCCCGCTCCTCCAACGGCTGGACTTTATGTCGCCCCCATCTCCACCATCTCCCGGTCTGTCCACTTCCGCCGCCGTGACACCACTAGTCACTCTTCCTCCATCGGCACCCGTCATGCCCTCCACCCCCTCTCCTCCTCTCTCACCGGTGCAATACAACTGGGCCTTCTCCCTTGAAGACCTCGATGAGCCAGAATGTCCCTCCAAGCACTCTAGGCACTGGGTTAGCTATATAGCGTCGAGTAGTGTACAGGATGTACGTAGTGTACCAAATGATATGGACATTATCTGTGCGCATGGCTCAAATGCCAAGTGTGATCAGTGTGATAAGAACAAATTCTGGATCTTAGATTCAGGTGCTTCAATGCACTTCACTCCTGAGCGATCCGACTTCAGCCATTACACATCGCTTGGGAAGAATAAGATTCCTGTCTTGACTGCCTCTGGTCATATCTACGTTGTAGGAACAGGCAACTGCAAATTGCAGTGGAAAGATGCGCAAAATAAAGTGTGCAACCTGACTCTATTCGATGTGGGGCATATTCCCAATTCAGGAGTTCGATTGGTATCTATGGGTCAAATGCTTAAACGCTGGCGCCAAAGTTAGAGGAAGCGCAGAGAGTATAGACATGCTCTTTGGTGATAACACCCTGCTCACATCCTTTAAACCAGGCCGCATGGGTCACAACATGTATACCATTGAGGATATCACTGGCCGTCACCATTCGACGGTAACTCCTGACTTTGAGACCATGCACAAACAAATGGGACATCCTTTCAAGGATGTGATTGTTACGTGTGGGCCAGGTAGACTCGCACGTATCCGCAAGGTGACTAGGACTAGGACTAGGACTTGAAGAAGGCTTCATTTAGAGAGGCCTTTACTGGGGCTAAGGGACTTGGGGACCGAAGTTGACGAGTTGACTAGGCAAGACTAAGAGTAGTATTGTGGAGCTCAAAGTTAAGGACTACAGATCGTGCTAGTGCGACTTATATATGTTATGAGAAGCAAGCACGGACCACGACTATGAAAGGAAAGAGGATAAAGAAAGATAAAGGAAAAGAACAGCATAGAATGCAATAGAAGCAGAAAGAACCCTGTTGAAGGGCAGAGAACTACGTGGCTATGTATCACTCAGGTAGTGAGTCAGCTGCAGAAGTCCGTGGAATCGGAACGAAGGAAAGAAAGTGTAATCTTGATGACGAGTGAAAGGTGAAACCATGGTTTACCGTGAAGGAGTCGTCAAGATGGAAAATATGAAAGAGACAATGTGCATAGAAGAATGAAAAAGAAGAGAATCGTAACATTACCCCCCTTGTACATCTCAAGTCACCGACGAGAGCCAGGTCTTGAGGAACACATACGCGGTGTGATTGACTAGAGGTCTAGAGCATAAGCACCAGGGGAACTGGTGACGTTCACATAGGCAGCATCATCCCAGACGTCATCAACGTGACCATCGGTATCAGGAAGAGGGAAGATGGGCGAGACTATACGATGACGACGAGGGTGCACAAAGTGTACGGCTTGGTACGAGGAGGAATGCGAGAGGGAGTGTTGAGTCATAGAGGAACCCGATGACGAAGACGATGTCGGGCGGCGTGGTGGACGAGGAAGAGGTCAGCTTGGGCAATGGACTTGAGGATGTCCGGGAGCCCATACATGGCATAGTGGGCATTGGTACTGAGGGCACTGGGCGCAACGATGTCCCAGTCGATGACACTCGAAGCAAGCTTCGGAGTATCGGAGATGATTGGGGGGAAGAATAAGCCAACCACTGAGTCCAGCTAACCACTCATCTGTGTGGGAAAGGGATGCTTCGATGGCGGGATCAAGAGGAGAGGAGGAGGCACTCGGGGTAGTCTGAGAGGAATAGGGAGGTGGTTGGACTCCCTGGGCGAGGGCGAGTTCTCGAGTATAGCACTCGATGTCTGCCAGGAACTCGCCGAAATGGAGTTGATACCCCATGGTGACGAGGGCCCCTCTTAGGTGATCCCTGATGTATCGGAGGACTCCCATGATGAGGGTTATATGAGCGTCGGGACTGGTGGAGTTGTTTCGTACGATGAAATCTATGCGTTCCATTTCGATCAAGGCCTTATAGAGGGCCAGGAGGGGAGATCCGTAGTCAAGGTGACTAGTGGCTGGAATAGCCAGCCAAGAGTCTGTGATGCAATGCAGGAGAACCTGCGCGTATGTGTCGTCTGGCGTGTCTGAGCGGAGACGGTGAGATGCTGGGGGAAGAAGCACCGATAGAATCGGTGGGTGAGAACTGATCGGGCAGGTAGCAAAATGATCCGGTGTATCTAATGTGGGTCTCACCACCCTCCAGGCATCATCGGGACTCTCTCCCCACCCTGCTTCTGCAGTTATTGAGTCGGAGTCGTTTCCTTCAGGTTCTTCGTGCAGTTGGAGGTGGATTTGTTCTGGGGCAGTGACAAAGGATGATGATGGTGAGGGGGTGTCGTCGACTAGTTCTGGAATGGGAGAGACAGAGCGCACGACGTAGGTCATGCCCATGGTGAATTAAGAAAGGAAGAAAGGGGAAAGAATTTAGAAGGTATGATGGAAGGGACAATAGTCATAGCGGCAAAAGTAGGCGTGTTCTAACAAATGGGAACTGGGGACTTTATAGCGGAAGCAAAAGATAAAATGGGACAATTTTTCTTTGGGAACGAAATCAAACATAAAAGGGGGAAGGAAGAAGAGGATGGGGTCTTCAAAGCTTGTGACGTTTTTTATAGTCGGAGAGTAGTGCTGCGGAGTGTTTTAAGTTCTGCTCAGGAACCCACGAGTCTTCTTCGGCTGTGTATCCTTTCCATTGGATCAGGAAGGAGTGATGTGCTGCGGAACCCCGATGGTGTCGGATCTCTTCGATTTCGTATTCTTCTTCCCCTTCTACTAGATCCGGTGGTGGTTGTGGGAAATTTTGTCTGTAGGTGTTGTTTTCATGATAAGGAGATAGAAGAGAGGCGTGGAATACGGGATGAATCTTCCATGTTGCAAGGAGGCGTAGTTGGTAGGTGATTGGTGAAAGGACCTTTGTAATGGTGAACGGTCCTTCTCTTTTCGCAGCAAACTTGGGATTTGCTATGAGACATTTCAAGTTCCTCGCTTCTAGCCATACTCGGTTGCCTAGTTTGAATGGAGTAAACCGTTGTTTTGACCGAGCGGCCATGGTCTGTTGAGCGAGTTCGTGGTTGAGCGAGTTCGTGGGCGGCAAGAGCTTCATTTCGTGCGGCCGTGAGAGTTGACAGCCGTTGGTTGACTGCCGGAAGGTCTGACGATGGGAAAGCTGATGGTAGGGCTTGGGGTTCGAAGCCCATCATGAGAAAGAAAGGGGATTTTCCTGTAACCGAATGTGGGCGATGGTTATGCGCAAATTCAGCCATTGTGATATGATTGGTCCATGTCGTTGGCTCATTCCCACAGAAGATTCGTAAATAGGTCTCTATTTCCTGGTTCACACGTTCAGTTTCTCCGTCGGTTTGTGGATAGTAGGCGGTGGAGATAGCGAGTTGATATCCGAGAAGTCTCCTCAATTCCTTAGTGAAAGATGAAGCAAATTGAGGACCTCGATCGGAGATAATTTTCTCATAGAGACCAAACCTGGTAAAGACGTGGGCAAAAAATAGTGAGGCGATACCTTCGGCGATGACAGTGGCAGTAGTAGGGCAGAGAATTACCCCCTTCGTAAGGCCATGGTTGACCATGACCAGGAGAGTGTCAAAGCCAGCAGAGGGCAGAAGGCTGGTGATCAGATCATAGGAAATTTGTTGGAAAGGACAGGTACAGGCGGAAGGGATAGGAAGGAGGGGGGGACGGCTTGGATGCATGTTGGACTTATTCCGCTGACAAACCATGCAGCCGGCAATGTAATGGCGGATAAACTGAGCCAAACCGGGCCACCAGTACTGCGCAGCAACCAGCTGGCGAGTCTTTAGGTAGCCCAGGTGTCCTGCCGTTTCGTGATCGTGGCACCCGGACACAATGGAACGTCGGAGAACGTCGTTGCATGGGATATACAAGTGACCCTGATAATAAAGTTTCCCCTCCGTGTAAGACCAATCGGAGGCAACGCGGACGGCCAAGGAGCCAGGGAGAGGCTGGGGGTGGAGCCAGTCAAGGACAACCGGGTCGGAGGCAGAGGCTGTGCGAATCTGATGATCGAGGGTGGTGTCAATGAGATTCATGAATAAGGAGTCAGGGAGGAGAGTGACATCAGCATTATCTGAGGAGGCGTCAGCAGGGATATGATCTGAGCATTGAGAGAGAGCGTCAGGGCCAGTAAGCAATTTGCCGAGAACATGGTCGATACGAAGATCGAAGTCCTGGAGATCCAATAGCCAACGAGCTTGGCGACGGTTGAGCAGTTGAGCTTGGCGAAAGTAAGTGAGATTTTTATGGTCAGTAAAGACCTGGACGGGGGTTGAGGAACCGATAAGGTAGTGGCACCAAGCACATAAGGCGCAAAGAATTGCAAGAAGTTCGTGGTCATGAATGTCATAATTTCGTTCAGCAGGTGCAAAAGATTGGGAGAGGTAAGAGCAGGGGTGCCAGTCTCCGTTAGTATCTGATTGCAAAAGAATACCTCCGGTCACCCATTTGGAAGCATCGATAGCAATGGTGAAGGGTTTAGTGACGTCGGGGAGTTGGAGAACCGGTTTTGTCAGGAATGCTGTTTTGAGCAAGTCGAAAGCAGTTTGGCAAGCTGGGGTCCAATCCCAAGGGACTGACTTCTTTGTAAGATCGATCAGTGGATGAGCTAGAGTAGAATAATCACGGATAAAACAACGATAGAAATTAGCAAAACCGAGAAAAGAGCAGACTTCCTTAAGAGTAGTGGGTATTTTCCAAGTAGAGATGCCGTCTAATTTGACGGGGTCCATTGCCAGCTGACTGGGCTTAACGATCATTCCCAAGTATTCGACTTCGGATACATCGAAGACGTATTTTTCGAGTTTAAGGTGTAAATCAAGGTCGGCCATGTGTTGCAGAACGCGTCTGGTATTTTGTTCATGGGTTTCTTTATTTGGGGAATAGATTAGTAAGTCATCCATATAGATGACCAACCATCCTTCCGCAATCATGTCGCAGAACGAGTCATTCATGAAACGC
>JBBPJJ010000867.1:0-13571 GCA_038088635.1 Veloboletus limbatus
TCCCCGCCATGAACAACACGGTGGCATATATGCTTGACCTGTTGGCGGTCGATGCTTGCGTCTTCCTCAAGACGATCTAGAAAATAAACAAAGGCAGATTCATGATCTCGAATCGAGGGCTCGGATGCGTCAACATGTTGAAACGTGATCTTGACCGGGGGGGCAGAGATGGAAGAGATAGTAGATGTCAACAGAAGGCAGGGTGCCTCTGGATCGTCTGGCATCCGCCGGTAGAGCGCGATCTTGAGCGAGGATGAGCCTGCATTTACTGCAAGTATGAGGGACATTCTGGTCTCAAATTGCGTCGGTGGATGAGGCTGTGGAATTGGCCCCTAATTAGTAAGCCCGTCTCAGCGCCCGTTTGTACTAACATGCCGGGTAATACCAAACATCACTAGACAAGCCCCCCGCTATTCTCCGGTGGTCGGCGTTTCCACCGCCAGCGGGTTTGGTCATGAGCGAGACGGTTCTCAATCCCGTAAGAACGTACTTTGGGCAAGTTGGTATATCAACTGTATACTCTGCTCGGACCCGCGTTTACCGGAGCACGATCATCCCAAAGACCAACAATCGCCGTGATGGGAATAAAAGAAGAGTGACAGATTCAGAACAAGGCATGGCGCTTAGATAGAGGATTCATCCGCGAGAATAATCGTTCGACACTGCATAGACCGGATAAGCCATGTTTAGTAGAAACCATTTCAAGCACCTTGTTGACAGATAATTGATTAATTATGTAGGGTAACTTTGCCTCGAGTAGAAGCTACGCAGCGCCCGTCCGCCATGAAGCATGCCGAAATGAATCAGGGTCGTGAGGCTGCGGAATGTGACAGCCTTCGATCATATTAGTTTTTTGGAATAGACACCTGGAGCGCCGGACGTCTCCCCCCCCCGAAGCGGGAACACCAAGATAACTAGGTGATCCCAGGTTGCTTCGTATTGTGAAGAGACAATAAAACACAGAGCGCAACAGAATACGGGAGAGAGGAGAAGCCAGCGGCGTTTCCAGAACAATGGAGAGATTTTGACTGTGAATCCGGAAGTAGCAGGTAAGGCCCAGCAATCGCTATATCCGACCCCTGATCACGCACCGATCTACTGCGTCTGGGAAGGCGTTGTGGCGGTTCCGCGACGATGCCATGACCGGCATTGTTATTGCGGACACCGCAGATTAACGGCGCGTATAACTTCCTTTCCCCCGAAATAAGTACAGTAAACGCGGGACGAACTATAAGGTTGAATATCAGACGAACTCCGGTAGACACGAAAGGGTGACTATACCCGACATGTGGAAACGCACTACCTCTTTGTACAGTACGGCGTCTGTAGAGCATCGAAGATCCTATCGAAGGTGTCCAAAAGTTTATCGGGTAGACGAGCATTCCGGTGATACAGAACTTCGTTTCGGCTCATGAAGATGGTGCTTGGACCCAGGCCAACAGAACCCACTGGTACACAAGAGTCCACTAGGGCGACCGAATAGTACGCCCGAAGAGAGCGCAAAGGAGAACTTGCGGGTACCCCGCCGCCATCGCGGCGGACAGGATGGAGATTTGAGCGGCTACCAGGAAGTCCATTGGAGATTTAGGCAACATCGCAACTGACAGTCCACAGATTGACTGAAACGGCGTTGAATCTCAGGCTGTTGGTCACCAAATATTATGCACAGATGGACCCTGTCGCAATCTAACATGGATGATTCGATGAGTTCAAGTTTTCCTCCCATGCTTGTCTAGTGGACGACGCACGTGTGAAAAAGGAAACATCAGGGTCGTTCCCATTGCTCTCGCTCGAAAGTTCGCATGTCTGTGTTCCCGGAAGCCGGCGGCCCGTGTGTAGGGCCGCAGTATTCAACGTAATGCCACGTTCACGTTTACGAGGACACGCTGGGAAAAGCGGAAGCCATGACACCAGCAGCAATCCGAAGTTTTCGAGAACGTTGTTGCTCAGGTGACCAGCCTGGGGGCGGCGATTGGCATCTTGGTGTTGAGATTTTGACGGTGAGAGCGGAGAAAAGGGACAAACCATGACTAGCATTGGGAACATCTCGCCGGTAGCCCATCTGCTATCTCGAACGTGGTCGGCATCTATCTTGGGCTAGTAGCATCTGCAAGTCAATAGATTGATACCGCAGGAATCGTTTCATGATGTGGTTCTTCGCCCCGGCACCGGTCTCGATGTTACAACGACGGTCATCGTGGCAGTCCGATGCGGCTTTCCGCCATGGTCAGCGTTCCCACCTTCTTCCAGAGGCTCTTGGCATTCGCATGGGCTGAGCTATTCAAGGGTGATGCCGGTTAAAACTCCAACTCTCGGTGTACCTGAAAATGATCCTGATTCATGTATCGATGGCATGAAATTCATTGAAGGTCCATTGTTCCGACAGGGGTGTCCAAAGATCTGGTTCCAAATCTACGCCCCGCACAAAACGACGACAGGGACGGATAGAAGCTCAGTCGCATTAACTTATTACAATATCGTCGCCCCCATTGGCGGAAATACCTCTTGGTGAGGTTGCGGTGTCATATGAACGATAGCCATCCCACGGTCCATGTCATAACTCCCACCAGCTCACCACCCCATTTCCAGCAATGTATATATTCAGGTAATGTTCTCGTCCTACTTCAAAGTGGGATGGCCATGGCCAGGCTGCCACGCATCGAGGGAACCTACTACAAGTACATCAAGACACGAAATTAAAAAAAAAAAAAAACAGTACATGACTACATGCTCTACGCTAGTCCAGTGTGAACTCGAAACCGCCGGAACTCTCGCGACTTCATCTACTCGAAACCCGTGGAGATAAGATCACAGGAAGCCTGCCCTTCGTCGCTACAAAATAATCCTTGAGATCACGATCCCAAGATTCCGGGTCATATCCATTCGCAAATCGGAAATCCAAACGCTGCATCATCATGCAAACAACAGTTCGCATCTCTTGGTACGCAAGATTTTTGCCAACGCAATTCGCGGGCCCGAACGAGAACGGGATGAACGCCGCCGTATCATGTCTGAAAGGAGCCTTATCCGGGTTATTGGTGTCCATGTAGCCCAAGGCTCTCCTCTCGTCCGCAGAGAGCCACCGCTCCGGCCAGAAAGCATCGGGCATTGGCGAAAAGCTACGGGGATCACGATGGAGAGAATAGCAATGAACAAATGCACTCGTTCCCTCCGGCACGAAGCTAGAAATCGAGGAATGAGATGCATGTGAATAAAACTGGCTCAATAACTTTACCACGGTCCCACCACCTTTCCTCCACTGCTTTTTGTTGCCGCGCGCTGACTTCCACTGAGAACAGGCGGGAACAATCGGAGCGTCTCATTACTGAAACGGTATCATCTTAACTATATTCTGCGTTTGAAAACAAGCGAAAGAGCGCACATTACGGCATTGAGATAATTCATTTGTGGATGGTGTGCAGTGGATATAGCATCTTCGCCGGGAGGGTAGTAGCGATCAACTTCCGCTTGAAGTCGACGGTAAGCGGTAGGATGGCTCAATAAAGCCCAGAATAAAGAGCTAAGCGTCGTCGCGGTGGTGTCTGATCCCGCAACTATAGCGAGAACACCATCAGAAGCAACCTCCGCAAATGTGGGAGGGGAGCGTTCAACGCCCGCTTCATCGATCTGAAATGGGATGCATATACTCGTCTCGAACGCAAAGAGTAACCCGAAAACTACTCACTAGATAGTGGAATAGATCCTTGGAGTGAGAACCTTGAGATCGCCTGAGCGATGCGCGCTCCTGACAGAACGAGCGGAATTTCTTCAAGTCTTTACCGATCCCAGGAAGTCTAACATAGTATTTCCCTAACCAGGGCAGGTGGGTCAGAATCAAAGCGAGCCTGGAAGTCGATTAGGCTCATCACTTGAATCAGCTATCGATCAATGGACGTACGGTAGTCCGCTTTCCAGGAGGTGCCAAGTATTATCCTTATCACCATCGCGAAGCATATTTGAGCCTCCCCCGAAACTGCACAGCGCGTTGAGATGGGGACAGAATTATCGCGGTCTGGAGCGACTTACGCCATGTCACTCATAAAATCGAAACTATGAACATCATATTAGGTTTAGGTTAGAAACGGAAAGAGAGGGGAGAAAGCTCACGTAAAGTGACTAATCCATTCAGCCAAGTCGATGGGCTGTTGTTGCTTTTCAAGTGCGGATACAAGTTCGTGGATTCGCTTGGCAAGGATCTCTTCGTAACCTTTCAGGGCAGCTGAACTGAAACCTCTGGTCCATGGTTTCCGGCGGCGGGCGTGTTCCGCGGGATCCCGCAAGGATATCAATGACCTGATGTTCGTCTGCTCAGCCATACGACCGTCCCAATCTACGGCGGATAAGTTCAAGTGTTGGAAAAGACAGATAAAGTTATCGTACGAGGTCCTTTTGGAAGGCCGGGGTATCCCATCAGAGGGGAAACTATATCCACGTTGCGAAAAGACAACTCGTTTGGACCTAACGTGGATACAGTCAGGTAGGGAGAAAAAAAAGTAGATGCACGACTTCTCACCGATTCTTACCACATCACCATACTTCTGGTGCAGTTGATAATAATATTTGTGTTGTTTTCCGTCCGAGGACACCCAAGCCATCCAGAATTTTGATATGCGGCACGGGATAGGTCCTGGATACTTTGCAAGGGGATGGAAGGGGGAAAGCCGATACACAAGTATAGAGACGAGGATGGTGGAATAATAAAGCAAGTAAGTGCATGCCACGACACGGACGACGGAAGGGAAGCTAGACAAGAGCACGCGGGTCAAGACGGCAGGAACGACGATGAGGAGGGAAACATGAGAGAGGGGGTTAACGGGCTCATAGCGATTAAACACGAGATGGCAAGCCTTGAAGAGAGGTCAGGAGGAATGGCAGTGGAAAGAAGTGTGGAGCGTGCTCACAACGCCAGCAACCACAATGAGCACGGAGGCGTCTTTAGTGGAGAGTGGATACATGGGCTGACTGACGAGAAGATGGGCAGAGAGACGGAGGCAGGGAGTCATTATAAACCCTACGGTAGAGACGCTCGCGGATTCGGAAGTCGGAAGCAAAAGTAGGATCGACTTTCCGACAATCTAGCACGATGAAGTGGACAGGGACTGGGCCAGGAAGTTTTTTGGCTCGTGAACAGGTCCAATGAGGAGAGATCTGTGAATAGAGATCGGACCTCCCAAGATATCAGTCACGGAGTTCTGGAAGCAGCATCGAATGCGGAGCAACCGTCTTGAGCGCCATGACAAAGAAAGAGGGAAATATCGGTTAGGCAAGCGAAGCCGCGGTGACGGTAACACAAGTGCCGAGCAGAATGCAGACTTGACCTGAGTGATGTCCGTGGACTTAAGTTAATGGACAGGAGAGGAAGGACCTCGTGTACATGTGGCACCGAAAGCGGTGTCGGAACAACAGCAACGGCTGTGGATCCATTTTATGGCAACATATGTGAGGACAGAAGACATCACGATGAGAAGATGGTAGCTGATCGCGGGCACGTAGTCGCGGTTGAGGGAACGGCCCAGTGACTGCGCTCAATATACGACAGATACCAAATTTGGTCTTGCCTTTTGGAGTAGTAGGCAGGGACAATGCCGTAGCGCGGCAATCGGCACTTATGTACTCCACATATGACGGCGACGAACATACATACGCGCCATCGTCCAACCCGCTGTCCGCATGCCTTTGTCCGACCAGGCGGCCGATCACCACCATCGCTTCCATCCTCGCACTCCCCGGATGATATCGAGGTCACAGGATAGTCGTACAGTTTTATTTATGAAGAATTTCCCAAACCCCGTATTACCGCACCGTCCAGATTACCATCACACCCGCAGAGCAGCTCAAAGCCACCGCAAGCAAGAGCGGACACCTTTTCGCAGTGCATCCCTGACAAAGCAAGACTCCATCGCACGCTCAGCACCCTGTGCGATTTATCAACATCAAACCTCGGGTCCGAAAACAGGTGATCGTGCCAATTTGACCCGTACAGAATAAACCTAGGGCACCCGAAGGAAAGGATCAATCGGAAGGTCTGAAAAATAGATTGATTTTGGTTCAGAGGCCCGTGTGCGACCTCACGTATCGCCGAGGCCATACCGACACATCGATGTCATTCCACCAGCACTTACGCAAGGGTAAAGACGTCAGAATTTAGAATCATATTACTTTCCGGAGGATACAGGCCTGATTATGATGGCCGGCTGATCACTGCTTACGCATGAAGGCTTGCGTTGTTGCTCACATAGAAACGCGATGTGTAACCAGTGGCTGATACATTAGCCTGTTCGATACATCCCCCCCCCATGAGTGGTTACGCCCACTGATATGAGATATGGAGCCAAGTAGCTAGACCCTTTCGTTTGTTAATGAAAAATCTCCAAGTTGGCGAGCGGGGGTTGCTCTCTTCCGAATTTCACAAGAAGCTCGATCGATACCTATGATCGCCGCACCACTCTGTGCCGTATTTCGCCGCCATATGGACTCGAGTTCGCATCAAGTTGAGGGTATGGGGTGGTCACTGGAACATGGTAGCGTTCGTCTCACACCATGGTTGCAGCATACATAGGAAGCAGAATAAATTTCGTGGTAGAGCGCGAATGACGGCCGAGGACTCGAGAGACAGGCGCAGCCACTGATCATGACCCAACACCCGGTCTCGCAGTGGACTGCTACAAGGAGCACAGCAAGTGATTTCCGGCAAATCATCAGTGTTTCAAACCATCGAGGACCCGCGGAGGATGGTTTTGCTCCATGCGTGATATTGTCGGATATCGTTCAAAGTGGTGGGTCAGCATGAGACAGAGAGTTCAGATCCCGCACGCTCCATCAGATGACTGCCTTCATGGGTATAATGTGAACCTTGCGATCGGAACTACACACGGTGGCATAGGTGGGGTACGGCGTTTGCCATCAGCGATGACAACACCAACGGACCAGTCACGAACCCTAAATTAACGGATATGGTCAAAAGTATAACAGTATTTCCCGATTGACACGACCTCGTGTTGGGAGATCTGGCCAAGAAGCATTCGAATGGTGGGCCAATACACATGCCCGCAGTGATTAGCGGTGGGAGTTGCGTCCCACAGATTTGCGCGTGGAGACACGACATTCTGGGGATACTTGGAGTCATGCATGAGATGCATGGAGGATGGGAATGACGCAGGATCGGCTGATAAGCCACAGAATAGGTCAGCACCGTCGAGGTCGGAAATGTAAGTGGGTGTTCGTCATTGGCACCGGAGGTCTCAGGAACCCAATGATCCCGGTACTAACAAAGACTCACCTTGATGCGCGATCCAAAGAGCCGGAGAACAATGCCGTGCATGTCGTCGGGGACTCTTTTAGCGGAGTGTTGTAGCGGATCAGAATTTCCCAGAGGTGTTGATCTCCGATTCAAAATAAGTGAGCCGGCATTCCTGCCGAGTGCTTTCATACGCCGATTCAATGTCCGAATATCTGTCAATCCTCTTTATCTTGTCGATGGCATGGCAGGAGTCGTCTCCGTTGACCCGCGGAATATACCTGACAATGGTCTAGCTGAAGAGTAGAGGGACCAAGTGGTGCTGTCGTTGTACCGCCATATAGTAGTTGTTGCTACGGTCGCGATGATCGTGGCCGCGATCGCGGCTGCCGCATCATGCGTTATGTCACGCTCATCAGGTGTCCAACTCTTCACACGGCACTCGTCACCTTACAACCATGACCGCCCTCACCGCCTGTCTACGTGTCCTCCCCCGCACACATAAACTGCCCCTTTGCGCACCCATCCGTGCATTCCACTCCCCGTTTGTCGTACTTAGCGCGTCCAATCGCTTGACGACGCCCCCGTCCTCTGCCGCCCCCGTCTACGAAAAGCAGGACGACAGCTCCTCTGAGCCGCACTTGTCCTCCTCTGGAACGCGCACATACGTCGTCTCAGAACCTGATCCCTCCAACACCCCTTACGAGGTCCCGTCAGGCGCTTATCCAACTTCCGCACCCTACGCGAGCCATAATCCCACAGCCGCACCCAATCTTAAAGGGCTGCATAGCTCCACATCGGGAGGAGTGCGGCAGTAAGAAGCGGTGAAGCTCCCGAAGAGATAGGCAGGACTAGGGAAGAGCGAGAATGATATTGGTCTCATGCATTAAATTGGACAAGTCCTGACTTGTCATCCACCAAGCTGTTAGGTATGCCAGGGAAGAAGATAACTCGCACGGATGTTTTTTATTTGCTGGTTACGTTTGCGCCGAGTGTACGATTAGGCAGAAACCTATGATCCCTTCTACTGTCGCCTTGTTATCTTGTACATTTTGTCTTTGGCCCCGTTTCTTCGCGTGTATCATTGTTTGCCCAATGTTTTGTTCCGCGGTTTCTTGAAAATCAGGGTCAGAAATCAAAAATAAAACACTCCATTATCTTTCGACAGCCCGGAGGTTACCCTACCTCCGATCCCACCTCCAGAGCAGAATAAAGTAGCCATACGCAATACACAAGTATCATGATATAAACAAGGGAAGAATCCCGTTTTCCCACATGGGATATAGAACGATAGAACTGAGAGTAGGCAGAGGATAGTGCCATGTAACGACTGTCGAGGGTATGAGATGAGATGAGGATATTGTCGACCTGCGAGAGAAAACGACATGATGCCCGTGGAGTTCAGCAAGGTAGATAAGCATGCACAATAGCAATAGGAAGATGGTTCGTGCGGTTGTCATCGAGTAGCTCGTGCTCTTGTGTTGACGTTCATCAGTCGATCATACATACATTGACTTTGTACCAACAAAACAACTCACCAGTGTCCCAAAAGAAAATGCGACCCGCGCATGCCAGCCAACGGATGGATCAGCCAGTGACAATTCATGCCCTGCAGCAGAGTAGGCTGGAAAAGAAGCCTCTTTTCTTTGGGTGTCGTTCGTCTTCCAAATCATCGGTCTCGCGCATCTGACTTTCGAACACGGCCATCCGCGCATGCGTATCGCGAAGAACCGTACCACCAGTAGTATCCTCCCTCGAATTAGTCACATGCTTGCCGCCATGGGCTTGAGCCCCATAGAGGAAGGAATCGGATCCGTCGGTGCGTGCAACATGGGCGCCGTTCATACCTATTGCTGCTTGAGTTGGAGGAGCTGGAGAAGCCCTGCCATATGCATTGGGCCGATAACCCGACGAGGCGGGAATAGTGGCATAAGGATGGGGTGAAGGCCCCGGACTATCCCGTGGTGTCTGACTGACCCGTCTATTAACAGGGGTTGTAACCTGCACATTGACATCGCCACGGGTCATCGATTCTCGTGTGCTGTGACCTTCGCGAGCTTTAGGTTGTCTAGTACTCTTATGGTGAGCGGGTGTTGGAGCAAGAACTAGGGGCGTCGATGGAGCCATTGGATCAGCTAAAGGAGCTCGAGGACGGCGATTGGTATCACGATGACGAGGTGTGTGCGGTGTGTTCGCGGTTGCGTGTGCCTGTGCCAACAACGAGGAAGGCGTCTGTGGGACACAGGAATTATGTAAAGGTTGGAGACGAAACGGGGAAACACACACATTGCCAGCTTCCCATCCTTTGCCACTGTTCAACAACATCCAATCGTAGACACCATCATCCTGCTCTCCGACATTCTTCAGAATCTTGGCAAACAACTCACGAAGGAAGTCGTAGTCAGGAGCCTCCTCGAATCCCAGCTTGCGTACATAGTTCATGTAAATGGCAAACTCTTCTGAAAAGAGTAAGAATGACTGCAATAAGTCGACAAAATTACCATCGCCGTGCCCTCACAGAAAGAGCTGACACGGCGATGTATCAAAGGACCAACGTACCCGGAAAGCCCTCACACAATTCTGAAATTGGAGTGGTCTGCTTCTTCTCTCCGATCTTCTCATACTTCTGCTTGTTAGTCGCAGCCCTGAGTCCTTGCCAAGGAAGGCCGCCGCGCAGGAAATACATAAACACATGACCCAATGATTCTAGGTCATCTCTCCGAGATTGTTCACGGCCAAGATGAGTGTTGATCGACATGTACCGAGCTGTGCCGGACAGGCTCTTGCGTTCACGGTAGGGAATATGAACCTTGGTCTTTGGGTCTCGGTAGTGCTTCGCCATGCCGAAATCTGATTAATCCCAAAGTCAGATCGGTAAGTCAGAGAGAATCACAATGTGCAACGGAATCCTCCGAGGATGCCCATCATGGTGATGAGATCAAAATAAATGTAAAGCCGTATGGGGTATACGTAGGTTGAACGAAGGATGGAAAAATTCTATCAGGTGCGAGAAAGCGTGCGCACCAATTATATGAATGATGTTGGCAGTTTTCGTGCCGGGAACGCCAACGAGAAAGTTATCGGGCTTGATATCTCGATAAATGAGCGACTTGTCGTGGACTGACTGGATACGAGTGATCTAAAGTAGGATTAGTTCATCGGGAGACATGTGCGCAAGAGTAAAAGGGATAAGCGAGAAGGATTGGAAGATCACGATGCCACGCCAGCATATGTCCACCTGACACATACGCACGCATAGATGAAGATACAATACGATGTTTAGATCATTCACCATTTGCTTCGCTGCCATGCACACTGTCTTGATGGTGAACTTGCGTCCACACATGTCGAACAGGTCCTCAAGATTGGGACCGAGCAGATCGATTACGAGGACATTATGAAGGCCTTCCTGCCCAAAATGGTGGACTTGAGGAACACCCACTGGAAACCACCGCTTGAACCACGAAAAGCAAATGAGACAAATATGCGTACATGTACCGTTGAGTGTTCTATACGATCGGAATTCATCCCGTAATTGAGGGGCATCGGACTTTCGTGGCTCCTTTGAGGAATCAAAAAGTTGTCTCCTCGGGGAGGAGAAACGGTAGCTTACGAATTTAATAGCAACCGGTTGATTTGTGAGAAGCTTGGTGCCTATGAAGACAAGGGTTGAGTTGAGGACGACCGACAGTGAAACAAAGGTGAAATGAGTATCAATGCGACATGAATGATACAGAGCCAACGGTCATCTAGTGTAGCTTACGAGGACTACCGCATCTCCATGACCACAGGACAGACTACAGGTAGTCATCTCCGCAATAGCGCCTAATAATGCTGTGGCTCCCACCCGACCATCCAGTCCTATTGGAAGACGAAGAGACGAGTTAGCCCACCTTCAAACACGACGCCAAAAGAACCCTCTCCGATTTTCTTGCCAACGCGGAAATGATTGCCAACGATGCCGTTGGAAGTGGTGGACTGAGACTGATGTCCCGAGGATGAAGCTATAACGTGAGGGGTCGTCATTTGTGATAAAGTGAGGGACACCAGTCCAAGAAGGGCTGAAGGAGAGGATGCAGGATGGACTGGTGCTGAGTAAAGAGACTTTGCGCCTAGTTGGAAGCGAAAATAAGAAGTGTGTGCGAAGAGCGGACTTTGAAATGGTTTAATTGCGTGTGGCCGACACGTTCCAGCATCGCGTCAACTCTCTCCCTCTCTCTCTCTCTCTCTCTACGTGATTTACCTCCGGTTCGGAGCACCCTACACGAGGTGACCATTCGAATGCGTGTTCTCCAGCAGGTTAAACCCCGATGCGGTGAACGAGCGTGTCGCAGTACACAGGTGGTCTGCCTCCTGGCGATGCAACTCTGCGTTGCACGACAACATCCCTGGATCCGCAGTCGGCAGAGAGAATCGACGCCAGAAGCACAGTCACCATTCGCAAATTACGTGGCTAATCTCGTGTGAACATAAACATACATTCGAGCGTCTGACAGTTGCTGTAAACTCATGTTTCGAAGACGAGAATCTGATGGGCAGTGGCCGTTAGGGGCCAGACTCCCTCAGTGGCTGCGTCTTCCATGTCGACTTCTTTCCTCTGCAAGATAAAATTATGTGCGACTGTCTTGGTGGAAATCACCACGCGACAAACCACGAACATCCCAAGCTCTGTGCCGAGATAGAACATATCGTATTCGACCTGTGCAGTGCCCGGACGTTGGACGTTCGAATGGAGGCCAGGGAGCGTTAACAGTGTAGTCACTACGTCAAGACGGCTTCGCTTAGTGCCAGAGGCTGTAGACTGAGAATAAATTACCTCGAGGTAGCACCATGGAAGTAGCACTCACAGAAGCATTGCGAAGAGGTAGCACCGCTGGTATTTCGGACGGCTTGATGAACGCGATATGCGAAGGATGCGTTTCTAGCGTATGCAGAAGCAAGGCTTGCCCTGTCCGCTTCATAGGTTTGAACGTATCTGACAGCCGAAGGATTGCTCAGGCCAGTGTAGTAGTCCTCGCCTCGTTACCTACCGGTGAAGATATTTCAAAGTCATTTCCGACATCTCTTCCTCTGCCGCGGAAGATGCACAGGGAGCGATTGATGGGTCACAGACTCCATGGAGGGGCTTGGGAGGGAGAGCAACCTGGCTATATTGATCCGAGATGTCTGACGGTATAGGCATGTGATCCGCTAAGCTAGATACACGATCACAGGAGAGGGGACGGACACTTGAAGTAATGCCGCGCTCTGTTTCGTCGGGGGACCGCGGTATTTCGGAGCATGGGGACGAGGAACCCGGTCCACCTGGAGGTGAATTGACGGGTATCGGTTGGGAAATTTTATTTCGACGCTTGAACGATGGGCGTGGTGGTACCGGTAAGGTTTTCTGCGACGGCAGTTGGGCACCATTCGATGTAGAGCGTTCTCGAGTGGAGGTAGTGGCTACAGACTTATCTGTGTGAATAGGAGGGTGGTGCCACTGTGCGTTAGATCTGTGGGCAAGCATGATTGTAGCAGCAAGATCCAGCGGGTCGGGTTTGAGGGTATCTGACCAAACAGGGACGTGGCTCCTCCTGTGGGGAGGTCAGGAAAAGGGACCCGCGAGACGAGCCTGGCGCACCAGTCGATAATCAAGCCATCGTCTCTATGGATTCAATTGGGGATTGATTAAAAGGAAGGAGAGGGTCAGGACTGACCTGATAAGCTTCCTCTCTGGAATGAGGTTCAGTGCCTCCAATTCTTTTGCGCACCTTTCCACCCAGTCCGATCGATGTTGTTTGTATTCTGGCCAGGACGAAAGACAGTTGTTAGGAATAGGAGCATAGCGCCTTGTCCCAGAAGTGACGAGTCTCCTTTCGATGCTCGAGGGAGACGGGGTGCGCTCATACTTGAGCTGGGGAGGTGGTGGAGCACTGGCGCGGGTGTGCTTGGGTGGTCTCGTAGCTGGCATACCTGTCAGATCGCCGCCATCAGACAGTCGCGTCTATCGGGTTACCCATTTCAGCCTGGCTAGATACTATGTAAGGTAGTCAGTACTACGATCGATTTCATTCCACTACCCGGCGCCCTGTGTCACGCGGCCATGGATGATTACAGACACCCGCATGCATCATGTCACCGCGTCGGGTATCACATCCAATGGGCGCCCATGTCATATGGAGATCGCGATGACCCACGAACGTTGCTGCAGGTTAACCAATACGAGGCGTTCACCCGATCTGTTGTGCCTTCGGCACAATCATCCTAGTTTTTAAGTAGTTCAAATCCTATTTAATTCACACTATTACTATTAGTCAGTCAGGCATAGTATATAGTCAGTCAGGCATAGTATTAG
>JBBPJJ010000869.1:0-13546 GCA_038088635.1 Veloboletus limbatus
TTGTCACGTTTGTAGCTCCAAAGTGCCGCCCACTTGCCTCAGATGCGAGTTTTCTCACTTCTCGAAGGTACGTAGCCTTGACATGCATCATTGCAAACTGTGACATTTTGTCCTGAGTAGCTGGATGCCTCATGAGTGCACCAAGAATGTCGGCCACATGGCCAGTAAGATCATTGGTAGGGTGATTGTCATGTTCATGATTGATGAGCAGTGATATAATGAAGCTGGTGATAGTGATATTACAGGCTTCAAAAGCCATATAAACACGCTGCATGATGATGGTTTCTCCACCACGTTCACGTTCCCCACTATGCGATCTCCTCCATGCGCTTTCAGATGTCGGATATAGAGGGAACCAGTGCGGCATATGCTCGATTAGGAGACGGGATCATGTGGCCAGCACGCACAGTGCCAGAGCAAGAATGCCAGCTCGCCTCTGAGAGCATAGCCTTGCCGTGTCACCCAATATACTACGTTTATTATATTGTAACCCTAACCTCAAGTTTTCTATACTTTTTTCACAATCCAACGAGCCGATGACAGTGGCTGACGATGTTTACCAATGTTTTCTTGCAGCCGTCATAGAGAGTGTGAGGGGGATTAAAGTTATGCTGGGTTTCAATTTTTGCTGGAGCACGTGATGTGCTCCCTCCACTCTCTACGACGGATGTGAAGGAGCCTGGGTGGAAGGTGCGAGCAGGGGTTATACCCTCTGCACAACCTTTACAAGTTTTGTCTTCCTTCGGTATCTTGAGTGAAGAAGGAAAATTGCACATATGTTTCGCAGCATGTTTCATCACATCCTTGGAAGGATGTCCCATTCGTTTGTGCATGGTCTCAAAATCAGGAGAGATCGTAGAATGATGACGACTGGTGATGTCCTCAATGGTATACATATTGTGGCCCATGCAGCCTGGTTTAAATGATGCTAGCAGGGTGTCATCACCGAAGAGCATGTCTATACTCTCTGCGCTTCCTCTAACTTTGGCGCCAGCGTTAAGCATTTGGCCCATAGATACCAATCGAACTCCTAAGTTGGGGATATGCCCCATATTGAATAAGGTCAGGTTGCGCACTTTATTTTGCGCATCTTTCCACTGCAGTTTGCAGTTGCCTGTCCCAATGACATAGATATGACCAGAGGCAGTCGAGATGGGAATCTTATTCTTCCCAAGCGATGTGTAATCGCTGAAGTCTGACTGTTCAGGAGTGAAGTGCATTGAAGCACCTGAATCTAAGATCCAGCATTTGTTCTTACTACAATGATCACACTTGGAATTAGATCTGTGCGCGCAGGTAATGTCCATTTCATTAGGTACATTGTATATACCCTCTATGCTACTCGACGCTGTGTAAGAAGCAGAGTGTGAGGTTTGCGCGGAAGTGATCATTGGGAAAGAGACAAACCTTTCCTCCATGAACGTATCAACATCAGACCCATAGATGTCAATGATATCGTCTGCATTCCAGGTTTTGCCAATATGGCTAACCCAGCGCCTGGAGCGCTTGGATGGATGCTCCGGTTCATCGAGGTCTTCAAGGGAGAAGGCGCAGTTGTACTGCACCGGGAAGAGAGAAGGAGAGGGGGCGGAAGGCACGACGGGTGCCGATGGAGGAAGAGCGACTAGCGGTGTTGTGGCAGCGGAAGTGGACAGACCAGGAGATGGTGGAGACGGGGGCGACGTAAAGTACAGCCAATGGAGGAGTGGGAGTGCTGCATCAATAGACCATATCGTCTCGCAGAAGGGATGGATGTTTAGCTGATGTGCGAATGCAAAAGCTTCCTTGGTCTGCACAAAAGCAGCAGGACCTCCCTGTCCTTGGTATTGCTGAGCACTGCGATGAGCGCTTGCACGAGGATCTATGACAGCAGGGGTAAGAACAGCGGAAGCAAGGGGCACTATGGTGGTGGAAGCGAAGTAATCGCCGCTTCCAGGTTCGGAGCCTTGCTCGATGAACTGAAGGGCGTTCCCCTTCTCACGTTGTTGCTTGCCACCCCACTTGCCATGCTTCGTCTTCTTCTTCTCAGCATCAGCGCTATCCCCCTGCTGCTGCTGCTGGGGCGCTGCAGGGGGTTGTTGCTGCTGATTTTGGAAGGATGGGTTACCGCCCTTCCGCTTTACGGCGGATATCTTTTGTGCCTGCTCTGGCACCTTACCTTTTCCTCCCATGTTCTTTGACTCCCACGCGAGAGTCACAGAGGAGACAATCTCCTGGACGGTAGGGGGAACGAAAACTCCATCTTTGTCACGTTTCTGCACAATGACATCCATGGAGGGGGGGAGCTTGGAGAGGAGGATCATGGCCTGGATGTTGTCAGGGATGGGGTACCCATTGGTCTGAAGGCGCGTGAAAAGCGTTTCGAACTTAGCGAACGCTGCAGCTGGATTCCCAGAAGTGGGAATTGTCCCATCCATAATGGCCTTGAAATCCGCATAGATCTGCGGAAGTCCTGGCTTCCCATATTCGTTCCGGATTGTGTCCAGAAGGGCGAACGTGTGGATCTCCAATACATACTTATGGAGGAGGGTTGGCGAGAGGGAGAGGCGGATCGTTCCCAGAATCTTGTTGTTAGCCTCTGTCCACTTGACGTACATGGCTGTTACGTTTCATTCTTTCTTCGTTGTTCTCTATTACTTTTCCCTAGTTATGATTCCTTTCTTTTCTCGTCTTGATGACTCCTCCACGGTAAACCATGGTTTCACCTTTCTTCTGTCATCAAGATTACTATAAACTTCCTTCGTTCCGATTCTTCGGACTTCCATAGCTGACTCACTAACTGAGTCATATACAACCTCGTCAATCCTTACTCTTCAACAGAGTTCTTTCCGTTTCCATCGCATTCTACAATGCTCTTTCATTTACCCTTCTATATCCTTTGTCCTTTCGTAGTCTTGGTCCGTGGTAGTCTCTCCCAAGTATATCAACCATACTAGCATGACCTGTACTCCTTAACTTTGAGCTCCGCAATTCTAGTCTTAGTCTTGCCTCTCAGTTCAACGCCTTCGACCTTGTCCCTCAGTCCCAGTACAAGGCCTCTCTATAACGAAGCCCTCCTCAAGGTCCTAGTCCTTGTCCTTGTCCAAGTTACCTTGTGGATACGTGCGAGCCTACCCAGCCCACACGTAACAAAAGCTCAAAGTTACTCTCTGCACGGCCACTATTATCGTGAGCCGTATCATTCCTCACTCTGTCTTCAAGTACTCCCAGAACATCGAGGACAACCCCTCGATATCCACCCCTAGTTATCCCAGAATCGTCTGACGACGAAGAACTCTCAGAAACCTCGGACCAAGACGAAGACAATGAAGAAACTTCGCCAGTAACTCCAGTACAACCATCACCTCGATCCCTAGCACCTACCCAACCTTTGCCTTGATCCCCTGTCGCTACACTACCAATGACTAACCGACCCACCGAATTACGACTCAACGCTCCCCAGGAGTTCAATGGAGCATATTCTGAATACCTGGGATGGTACAACAACATGGTGTTCTATCTTAGCACCAATTCCGAGATTTACAACAATGATGCTAAACAAATCGCCTTCACTCTGTCGTACATGAACAAAGGATCAGCCAAGAGTTGGGCAGCCACATTCCGTGTTAGCTGCATACAAAACGACGGCACTCTTAACATGGGTACATGGGCTTCTTTCACCACTAAGCTCAACAGGGCATTCAAACATCACGATGTCGTCAACCAAGCCATCGGATGGCTTTCCACAAAGAAGATGGTCTTGAATAAAGGTGTGTTCACCCCTTCTCTCAGCCTCTACACCACTGAATTTCAGACCAACGCTGCACGCACCAGTATCACAGACCACAACGTCTTGATCGGCTACTACTCCACTGGAATCCCTTCGAACCTTATGATGCGCATCATGACCATGGACCCAGTACCAGACTCGATCAACAAATGGTACGAAAAAGCTGCATCATTCAACGCAGCTTGGGACCGAGTTAAAGAAATCAAAGCGCATACCTCTTATACGTCCGCTTCAATCTCACGTCCTTTCTCTTTTCCCCGCAAAGATCCAAACGCCATGGAAATCGATGCAGCTACTGTCACTAGACCGCCTAGGCTCACACCAGAATCTCGTAAGGAATGTCAAGAACGAGGACTCTGTTTCAAGTGTCATCTCCCTGGTCACTCGGCCAATAAGTGCAAAACCCGCTTCGTCAATACCAAAGCCACTTGGAGAGAAAAGACGCAGGAAGATGCTGATGTAGTTGTGAAAAGAACTGATGAAGAAGAGATGGGAGAAATCCCGGACTTGATGGAATGTGACGACGAAGATGACGAGATCCTCGTCAACAAAGTTCAGTCTTTTTAAAAGGAGAGCCTGTATTGACGTCAGTCTCTCCTTCTCACACTAGGTACTCGCCTGTACAATCTAAATCCAAGAAATCATTATTCGTAACCACCACGCTATCAATTCCTGCAAGTACAAAGAAAACCGTCATCACCACTGCCTTCATAGACTCTGGAGCACATATCAATTGCCTCAACTGGGGGTTTGTTCGAAAGAACCAGATCCCTTGCACCCGATTGCCAAAACCAATCCCTGTCAAAAACGTCGATGGGTCTCTAAACGTCAAAGGAACCATCCATTTCACCGCCGATCTCTACGTTACTATCGGACACACTACCAATAAAGTTCTTTTCCATGTTATGGAATGCAGCAACGATTGCATCATCCTCGGATTTCCCTGGCTTCAACAGGAAAATCCAATTGTCAACTGGAAATGAAATCACCTACAGCTACGACCCGAAACCAACCGATCAGATGATCTCGCCACCGAAATCAAGAATCACGCCCAAGAAACTTGACAGGCCCCAGGATATTACAAGAACGAACCTCACTCGGTACGCCATGCCTCGATAACCAACGAATTCGATAAACGACTATACGACTACCTCGAAACAAACAATGAAGAATTCCTCCGACCCAAAGATTTCACCAAGAAAGCGGTGACATCTTATTGCATCAATCGCGTCATCAAGGGAGATCAACATTACTTAACTCCATGATGTGTATCACCTGCTATGGTAAAAGCTTATACCACGTCAACAGATCTAGCCATACAAAACCTAGCCCACAAACCGAAAGTAACCCTTCTACCGGCGTATCAAGACTATCAACAGGTGTTTTCCGAGGTCGCAGCCGGAACCTTACCACCGATTCGACCATATGATCATGCAATCAACTTAAAAGATTCCTTTACACCAAAAATCAGTAAACTCTATCCGTTATCTACTGACAAAACCAAAGCAGCCGATGATTTTATCGACGAACATATCAAATCCGGCAAAATCCGTCCCTCAAACTCCCCACAAGCTTCACCATTCTTTTTTGTCAAAAAGAAGGATGGTAAACTCCGTCCCTGCCAAGATTATCATTACTTGAATGATCATACCGTCCGGGATGCGTACCCCCTACCACTCATCACAGATCTAATCGACAAACTCAAAGCGGCAAAACATTTTACCAAGTTTGATGTACGATGGGGGTATAACAATGTTCGAATCAAAGACGGAGACCAATGGAAGGCAGCATTCATCACGCATCGGGGTCTATTCGAACCCATGGTTATGTTTTTCGGCATGACAAATTCCCCTGCCACCTTTCAATGGTTTATGAATGACTCATTCCGACATATGATCGCTGAAGGATGGCTGGTCATTTACATGGACGATCTACTGATTTATTCCCCAGATGAGGAAACTCATGAATGCAACACTAAACGTGTTCTTCAACGAATGACCGACCTCAACTTGCATCTCAAATTAGAAAAATGCGTCTTCGATACCTCAGAAGTTGAATACTTGGGGATGGTTGTCAAACCCGGTCAATTAGCTATGGACCCCATCAAACTAGACGGCATCTCTACCTGGAAGACACCAACCACTCTTAAGGACGTCCACTCTTTTCTTGGTTTCACTAACTTCTATCGTCGTTTTATCGGCAACTATTCCACTCTTGCTCGACCACTGATTGATCTCACGAAGAAAACAGTGGCGTGGGCTTGGACCCCAGCCTGTCAAGCCGCTTTCGATTCACTCAAAATGGCCTTCATGACGAAGCCCGTTCTTCAACTCCCCGACATCTCCAAACCTTTCGCTATCGCCACCGATGCTTCCAAATGGGCAACTGGCGGTATTCTTTTGCAAGCTGATACTAACGGGGATTGGCACCCTTGTTCCTATCTCTCCCAATCCTTTGCACCAGCAGAAAGGAATTACGACATCCATGACCGCGAACTTCTTGCCACCCTGCATGCCTTGCGCGCCTGGCGCCATTATCTCATTAGCTCCCCCAACCCCATTCAGGTCTTTACTGACCATAAAAATCTCACTTACTTTCGTCAGGCCCAATTGCTCAACTGCCGTCAAGCTCGCTGGCTGTTGGATCTCCAAGACTTTGATCTTTGCATCGACCACGTTCCCGGCAAATTGCTCGCCAGTCCGGATGCTCTCTCTCGCCGCCCCGATTATATTCCTGCTGATGCTTCCCCTGACAACGCGGATGTCACCCTCCTTCCTAATTCCTTATTCATTAACCTCATTGATGATGCCCTTGATCGTCAGATCCGCAATGCCTCCACTTCCGACCCTCTGGTTCTTGATTGGCTGAACCCTCGGCCTATACCTGGTTCTTCTGCCGCCCGTCTTCCTTCGGACTGGTCCTATGCCGATGGAAAACTGTCTTATCAGGGCCGTCTGTACATCCCCTGCAATGACCTCCTTCGCCGTTCTATTGTGTCCGGGTGCCACAATCATGGAATGGCAGGACATCCGGGCTACCTTAAAACTCGCCAGTTAGTCGCTGTGCACTACTGGTGGCCTGGTCTGGCGCAGTATATCTGTCGTTATGTCACAGGCTATGCCCTCTGTCAACGGAATAAGGTTAACACTCATCCCTCTACTCCTCCTCTCATGCCCATCCATTCCACCTGTACTCGCCCCTTCCAACAGGTCTCTTGCGACCTTATCACTGGTCTTCCGTCCTCTGCCAGCTTCGATGCTTTGCTGGTCGTGGTCGACCACGGCCTTACGAAGGAGGTAATTCTCTGTCCCACCACCACAACCGTCACCGCCGAGGGCATCGCTTCATTGTTCTTTACCCACGTTTTCACCCGGTTTGGTCTTTACAAAAAAATCATCTCTGACCGAGGTCCCCAATTCGCTTCCTCCTTCGCCAAGGAATTGGGAAGACTCCTTGGTTACGAACTTGCTATCTCCACTGCTTATCACCCTCAAACTGACGGCAAAACGGAATGTGTGAACCAGGAGGTGGAAACTTATTTACGGATCTTTTGTGGGAATGAACCCACGACATGGGCCAATCACATTGCAATGGCGGAATTCGCGCATAACCACCATCCCCACTCAGTCACCGGGAAATCGCCATTCTTTCTCATGATGGGCTTCGAACCCCAAGCTCTACCAACGGTCATCCAGTCATCTGATCTTCCAGCTGTCAACCAACGACTATCTCTTCTCACGGTGGCATGAAATGAAGCCCTCGCTGCCCACGAACTCGCTAGACAAACCATGGCAGCAAGGTCTAAACAACGATTCACTTCGTTTAAATTAGGAGAAAAGGTATGGATGGAAGCGAGAAATCTAAAACGCCTTGTAGTCAATCCTAAGTTCGCCACAAAACGAGAAGGACCATTCGTCATAACCAAGGTTTTCTCACCAATCACATACCAACTACGCCTCCCAAAGACCTGGAAAATTCACCCCGTGTTCCATGCCTCCCTCCTATCTCCTTATCATGAAAACGACACTTACGGAACAAATTTCCCACAACCACCACCGGAGTTAATAGACGGGGAAGAGGAATACGAAATAGAAGAAATCCGACGCTATCGTGGTTCCACAGCACACTGCTCCTTCCTGATCTGATGGAAAGGGTACACAGCCTTTGAAACTCCCCATCCTTTCTTTTCCCTTCGATTTTATGTTTGACTTCATTTCAAAAGAAAAACTCTCTCATTTTATCTTTCGATATCGCTACAAAGTCCCCAGTTCTCATTCATCCGAACACGCTTACTTTTGTCGCTACAACTACTGCCCTTTTCATCACACTTTTTAATTCTTCTCCGACCTTTATTCTTCTTCCACTCACCATGGGTATGACCTACACCGTTCACTCCGTCTCCCCAATTCCAGAATTACTTGACGATACTCCTTCACCGTCATCCTCGTTCGTCACTGCCCCGGAACAAATTCGTCTTCAACGTCACAAAGGTACCAATGAAGAAGACTCCAACTCAACGACGGCTGAAGCAGGGTGGGGAGAGAGTCCCGATGATGCCTGGCAGGTGGCGAGACCTGCATTAGATACGCCCGATTATTTTGCCACGAGACCCATTAGTACTCATCCACCGATTTTATCGGTTCTTCTTCCCCCAGCGTCTCATCGTCTCCGTTCAGACACACCAGATGACACATATGCGCAAGTACTCCTCCACCGTATCACGGACTCGTGGTTGGCCATCCCTGCCACCAGCCACCTCGACTACAGCTCTCCACTCCTAGCCCTCTATAAAGCCCTCATGGAAACAGAACGCATAGACCTCCTCGTGCAAAACAACTCCACCAACCCCAACGCACACATGACCCTCATTGTGGGAATCCTCCGCCACATTAGGGACCGTTTGCGAGGCGCCCTCGTCATGATGGGGTACCAGCTCCATTTCGGGGAGTTCCTAGCCAATATCGAGCGTTATACCAGAGAACTAGCCCTCGCACAGGGAGTCCAACCCCCTCCATACTCCTCTCACTCAACTCCCAGTGCTTCATCTTCTCCCCTCAATCTGGCCATCGAGGCATCCCTAGCTCATACTGATGACTGGCTTGCCGGGCTTGGTGGACGACTCATCCTCCCTCCTAACCATCCACGATACTCTGAAGCTTGCTTCGAGTGTCATCGCCTGGGCCATCGACGGGCCGCCTGCCCCCAATATCAATGTCCCCTTTGCCTCGTTTGGGCCCCAGGGCATGCACAAATCCGTTGCCCCAGTTGGCCTCGGCCTCGCCCGTCCCGTCGCTCACAATCGTCCTCGTCATCTGGCTCCTCCCTTACCCAACATTCTCTCCCAGGTCATGCCCCTCGGCCAACCACCCGTCCTTCCATCCCTCGCCAACGTCGCACCATGTCTCCTATTTCCCCTCTGCCTGACACTGACGCTCATGTTGACGACATCTGGGATGATGTCGCTTACGCCAACATCACCGGTTCTCCTGGTGCTTACACTCTCGATCTGTGAACGTCCTCGCTGCATATGTGTCCTTCAAGACTGGTTCTCATCGGTGACTCGAGACGTAGTGTGGGGGTAATGTTACGATTCATTCTTTTCCTTCTTTCCTTCTTTTCTCTATTGCCTTTCATCTTGATGACTTCTTCACGGTAAACCACGGTTTCACCTTTCACTCGTCATCACGATTACAATATACTTCCTTCTTTCCGATTCTTCGGGCTTCTATAGTTGACTCACTAACTAAGTCATATACAACCTTGTCAGCCCTCGCTCTTCAACAGAGTTCTCTCTGTTTCCATCGCATTCTGCGATGTTCTTTCATCTATCCTTTTACTTCCTTTTTCCTTTCATAGTCTTGGTCCGTGCTAGCCTCTCTCAACATATATAAACCATACTAGCACGACCTGTATTCTTTAACTTTGAGCTCCACAATTCTATCCCTAGTCTTGCCTCTCAGTTCAACAACTCCAGTCCCTCAGTCCCAGTAAAGGCCTCTCAATAATGAAGCCTTCCTCAAGTCCTAGTCCTCATCCCTAGTCCTAGTCACCTTGCAGATACGTGTGAACCTACCTGGTCCACACGTAACAATGTGGTGTCAACGGTGCCAGAGGAGACTGACAGTCAGGTCCACGGCTCTCTTTAGTGGCATCTTTCGGTCTCTGCTAGTCAATCGTTGTTATATAAAAGCGTCACCAATATAATTTATACTTACATTCTTGAGCTGCTTCCTTTTAACCCCTCTTGGGGGGCCAATTTTCGTCGTCTCTCGAGGGGGTTCTTTTCATTTCAGACCATCAGTGAAGATTATCCAAATGGCGGAACCACAGCAAACGCACAATTAGCAGACAATGAAGGTGTAGGCCATGTTGATTCAACACTTTGCGCTTTTGCTGCGCGACAGGTCAGAAGAACCATGGTAAAGGGAAGCTGTTGTGCAAACATTATCAATCGAAGGTGTAATGGTCCCCCCCAAGGGTACAGGTATCATACCGATGTGTTTCCAATAATCTCCACGCACGAAATGCTTTGTGGTGTGAATAACTTTAGATGACACGCGTCACTCTAAAGCACTTTGGATAACACGCGTTACTCCAAAGTATTCCAACTAACGAACACACGTCTGAGGATAGGAATGGGAGGACCAGAACGGAATTGAGGACGAGGGTTGAACAGGGGACATGAGCCAGCAATGTTGTATGAGGCGTCCAAGGGTGGGAGTGGGAGGGCCTGAGGGAGGGCTAGTGCCTGAAGTTGAATGCCGAACGAAAAAAAATTTGAGGAGACGTGGAGCGAAGCAAGGTAGCTAGGTGAGGAAAGGTGAGTGCAACGAAAATGGGAGAACTTGAAATGAACATACAGCCCTGAGCACAATATTGTCCAGGTGCAAACGACTGGGAGAAGAGAGTGAGTGCACGAAGGTCTGAACACGAGGGGAAGACTCACCAAAGCTGCAGGCGAGGGTTGAACAGGGGACACGAGCTAGCAACGTTGTAGGGAAACGAGGCAAGCAAACACGTGTCCAACTTGGGGTGGGAATGAGAGGGCCAAAGGGAGGACTGTGCCTGAAGTTGAATACTGAACGGAAAAATAAGTTGAAGCAACGTGGAGCGAAGAAAAGCAACTAGGTGAGGAAATGTGAGCTCAACGAAAACGCGAGAACTTGAAACGAACATGCAGCCTTGAGCACAATATTGTCCAGGCCCAAACGACTGGGAGAAGAGTGAGCACGCGAAAGTCTGAACACGAGGGGAAGACCTACCAAAGCCGCAGAAGGGTTACGCCTTCATGAAATTTTCAGCTCAACATACCACATCGCAAGTCTAACCATTCACACAGTCCACAAGTTGAGGAGCAAAGGGATCCAGTAGGGGCAGAATGCGCAACCATGCCCGAGTAAACCTCCAACAACGAAACGCTTCGTTGTGGAGAAGCCCAGATGGGACGCGTGTCAATCTGAACAAATCCAAGTCCCCAACACACGTTGGAAAAATGGACACTGGCACAGGCAGCCGTTTGAAGGTGTTGGCAGTGATCCGATGGGTGGAGACGGTTGAAATGTTGAAGGAGGAGTCACAAAGTCCCAGTTGAAAGTCCACTCTGTCTAAGCAAGTAGTGTGGAACAATGGTCAAACTCAGCCAAATAATGCCAACTCAATTAATTATTAATAATAATGTTAGTTACTAAGCAAATACCTTAGATAACTTGGGTGGGCCAATTATCAGGCTGATACATTAATGCGCTGTCGATCAAGGTGTCCAGTATGAACAATGCGGCTGTTGAACTGGGGCAATTTGACTGTGGAGTTCGATGAGGAAGGGGTGCCAGATACGGCTGATGAAATGGGGTAGTTTGACTGTGGAGTTCAATGGGAGAAGGGTTCCAGATCCGGATGACACAGGGTAATTTGACTGTGGAGTTCGATGACGAAGCAGCCCCAGATGTTGATATGTGTTGAACGCGCTGTTACTCAGCTGCCTTTGCTCCTATTTCTATTCTATTTTCTTTTACTTAGAGTAGCTTATATAATCGTACATCACATGTCAGTATATAAGATTCGAACTCAACGTCTGAGTTCTAATAACACTTTGTTCTACAACCACAACCATCGTCTGCCTTAACCTCGTTTAGCACCAAACACCTCAACAATGTGAGTAGCCTAAATCGCCTCCGCGTTCTGTGTTGTCAAACAGGTTATGAGCCCCGCTAAGCGCGAAGGGAGCGCGAGCAATCGCTGCACCCGGAGCTGCTAAGCGACTCACCTGAAGCTGTTGCTGCGTCGTTTTACACGATGCGCAATAAGCTCGGCGATGAGGCCAACATGCCAGCATCATTTACGATGCGGCATGAAGATGATGGATGCGCGTTATACGCTGCAACCTGGGAGCGCCTATGGCAAACCCTTGTCATCGTTCCTTCCTGGAACCTTTGACTTTTCATTATACTAATCGCTTTGACCCTAGACTATGTCTTCATCCAACTCCTCCTCCTCCCACACCATCCCGGTCTTCACCGGTGCTAACTACAGCACCTGGTGGCCGAGAATGGAGAGCGCCATCTTGGCGACTGGCGGTTCGTGGATCCAGACCATCAATTGTCCGAGCATTGCCTCGGAACCATCCCAGGAGACAATAAGCTTCTATGTCAAGTGGACGGAAGCGAACAACAAGATTCTTGGAGCCATCAGACTCTCACTCTCCCCGCCCCTCCTCCACAAGTATGTATCGGAGACCCACGCGTTCACACTCCTGAACACGATTCGGAACGAATATGGGAAGCCAGGACTTCCGCAAATCTATGCAGATTTCAAGGCCGTCATGGATGGGACCATTCCCACTTCTGGGAATCCGGCTGCAGCGTTCGCAAAGTTCAAAACGCTTTTCACGCGCCTTCAGAACAATGGGTACCCCATACCTGACAACATCCAGGCCATGATCCTCCTCTCCAAGCTCCCCCCCTCCATGGACGTCATTGCGCAGCTACTTGCGCAAAAACGTGATGAAGATGGAACTTTCGTTCCCCCTACCATCCAGGAGATCGTCTCCTCAGTGACTCTCACATGGGAGTCAAAGAACATGGGAGGGAAAGGTAAGGCGCCAGAGCAGGCGCAAAAGATATCCGCCGTAAAGCGGAAGGGCGGAAACCCATCCTTCCAAAATCAGCAGCAACAACCCCCTGCAGCACCTCAGCAGCAGCAGCAGGGGGGAAGCGCTGATGCTGAGAAGAAGAAGAACAAGCATGGTAAGCGGGGAGGCAAACAGCAGCGGGAGAAGCGGAACGCGCTCCAGTTTGTCGAGCAAGGCTCCGAATCTGGCAGCGGCGACTACTTCGCCTCGACCGCGATTGTCCCCTCCACCCCTGCCATTCTTACTCCCGCCGTCGTCGACCCTCGCGCGAGCGCTCATCGTAGTGCTCAGCAATATCAAGGACAGGGAGGTCCTGCTGCTTTTGCACAGACCAAGGAAGCTTTTGCGTTCGCACATCAGCTAAATATTCATCCCTCCTGCGAGACCATACGGTCTATCGACGCAGCACTCCCGCTCCTCCAACAGCTGGACTTTACATTGCCTCCGTCTCCACCATCTCCCGGTCCGTCTGTTTCCGCCAACGCGACACCGCTCGTCGCTCTTCCTCCATCAGCACCGGTCATGCCATCCGCCCCCTCTCCTCCTCTCTCACCGGTGCAGTATAACTGCGCCTTCTCCCTCGAAGACCTTGATGAACCGGAGCGTCCATCCAAGCGCTCTAAGCGCTGGGTCAGCCATATAGCTGACTC
>JBBPJJ010000870.1:0-13525 GCA_038088635.1 Veloboletus limbatus
GAGTCATGACTCAGCGAGCCGAGCTGAGTCGAGTTTATATTACGGCTTGACTTTACACGGCTCGGCTAGGCCAGCGGCTCGGCTCCGACTCGAGTCGGCTATTAGCCGGAGTCGCGGCAACACTAGGTTCACATACGTAGGGCCTTTTGGACCTATGCCTCTGACGGGGCCAATGATCCTCAATTGGGCTCGTGCACTCGAGGCCGGTCAAGCTACCCTACATGTTCCAGTTCCACCCAACATTGACTTGTTCGACCCTGCAAATAAAGCCTCAACCATCCATGCAAAGAGACTGCAACTGCCGCCACCACCGCCGTCCCCAACGCCTGCTCCTGACATCAACTCACTAGCGTCTGTCCTTCTTATTCAAGCTATCACAAAATCAGGGCAGTTCTCTTCGACTCCCAGTCCAGATGACGCAACTTCAGCAAGCCCATCTGCACCAACTCCTCAGACACCAAGTCGCCAGAGGACTGCTCCCACATTGGAGCTTATTCCATCTCTGTCCCACTTGACATGCTACCTCAAGTATGCTGAGACGCACCTGGGTGTCCGTCACGTGCTAATGTACAAGACCTCACTGGAACTCAATGGTATTGGTCCAGACATCCTTCCGGATGTTGATGACAAGCTTCTTGCTAGTCTCGGCATTTCTGCGGGTGATGTCATTTGCTTGAAAAATGGGAGTATGGTGTGGTGGAATGAACCTGAGGCGAAGCGAAAACGAAGCAATACGGTGACATCAAATGCTCGTGATGATCGGGCAAGTGAGCAGTCACCAGCAAGGAAGAAACTATTATATCAGAAGAGATTTCACAGCAGAGGTGGCATGACATTCAGTGGGCCGCCAATACGAACCAACGACGATGATGCGGGCCGGGACTATGATCTTTTTTATCATTGTGACATACAGAAGCAGTGGCTTCCTGTTCCACGTGGCTTTACTGCTGATGAAGACGAAGAACTGCAGTTTGGTTTTATGTAGCTAGCTCAAGTAGTCAGATCTTTGCATGTAACAAATAGAACAACATTGCGTGCATATTGATTGCATCGACGAGAGATAAAAACAAGTCTGAAAACACTACAGAACATCTGACATGCTATACAATGTACCCAGATGCCCGAAAATAACCCTCTGCTTTATTAGGGGTGATGTTCTGACAAGCCCGAACAATAGACATGACAGATGAATCTTCAGATGCATGCCGACGGAGGTAAGCCTTGATCAATGAAAATGCTTGCTCAATGGGATTGTAGTTGGGCGAGTATGGTGGGAGATAGATGAGCTTGCAGACTGTGTTGATATCAGTACTAATGTCTATATGCACTGAGTGGCACTTACGATGATCATCTTCAACCAACTGACAGAGCCGCTCACCGTGATGAATGCGACAGTTATCCATAATGAGGACACTGCGAGGGCCAGGATACGGGTTGGTGAACGGCATCTGTACCAAACAATTGTAAGTAACTAATGACACAATGAAAAATAAAATAATTACCATGAGTTCCTTGATGAAGTTATAGAAACGGTTGCCATTGACAGGACTGTCTACAATGTCATATACGATGATCCCATTGAGCGTAATGACAGGAATGATTGAGTACCACAAACCCCTTACAAACTGCCTCTGAACCATGCAGCGATTGCCCTTGCCTGAGCGCCCATATCTGCACAACAGCATACGTTCATTCTTCGCAGCTTCATCAACAAACAATAGCATGCCCGCATCGGGAGCTTCTTCGGCAATGCGGTTCATGTAGATCACCTGTGACATCTCATTTCATTCGTAGGCAGTGGTGGAGATGACTTTGCAACTAATGCCAAGCTGTCGGAGGGCACGATGAATGGTTGGAAGAGTGGTGCAAACACCACGTTTGAGCCATAGCTCATCCTGCAGTTTGTTGAGATAGACCTGTGATAATCCAAAAGAGTGGTAATAAAAGCAAGGTCTGCTTGACTGAGAGAACGGGGGTGGCCCACCGAGCATGAGTATCTGTGGATATTCGAGACGACACCAAACCGCTGGTACAATTTGAGGACAAGGTAGACCAATGACTTTTTGATGCCTAGTTGGCTACAGATTTCCTGAACAGACAAACCATCATAGTATAGGACAGGAATACAAGCCTTCACGTTCTGGGGTGTCCAGTGTTTGGGCATAATGTCATGAAGCGTGATGATGATGGTGAGCAAGGATGTCGATGAAAACTGATTGCTTTGGTTCAGTAGCTAAGTTACATTCGGGGTCCTAAACACGTGACAACATGTGATGGCCCAAAAAATGCAAACAGTTTGGTCAAATTCCACAAACTTTTGGAAACTGCTGTGAGTCCTTCCCTATCGCATTGTACCACATATATTGGTATATCATTACCTTTTTCAATGATTACATGTCATATGGGTGGAGCGCATTATTGTGCGCTAAAGATAATGCCTTACACGCAACCAAGCACTTTTTAGCGATGGTCTCCACTCAATTCGATGCTGTCGTTAAAGGATGAATGTCTAATGCAGGGGGAGAGTACAAATCGAAAGTCTTCGATGAGCTGCTTACCTCTCAGGGGATACGCATCTTCCAGAGTGCCCCACATGTTCCCCAACAAAATGGTCGTGCTAAGCGCTTTATGCGCACCATTATGGACAAGTCGGAATCCATGCGCCTTGATTGCTGCACACCCAAATCTTGGTGGGAATTCAGTTGGAGCCACGCTGTCCACATATACAACAGGACACCATTGCGCTGCCATAACTGGTGCACTCCGTTTGAGATATTCAATGGAGAGGCTTCCGATATCGGCCATCTTTGCATCTTTGGTTGTGAAGCATATGCACACGTCCCTTCGGACATTCACACCAATAAGCTGGCCCCTAAATCAGAACCAATGGTGTATCTAGGGGTTGCACCTGGACATGAACGGAATTATCTACTGATGTGTCATTCCTACAACGTGATCTTCACGTCTGCCCAAGCACTTTTTAATGAGCAGCTATTTCTCTTATGTGGGAAACCTACATGTCCACAGACACAAGCCGTCCCTGAGCAACAGGTTGAAATTCTGCTCCCTGATATGCCGGCTGACTTTGATGACTTCCTGCCTCGTCCGGATCCGCCCGAACCATTCCATGCATTTCCACCGCGTACTCCATCGCCAGTTGCACCACCTTCACCTCCCATGCGACCCAAAAAGGGTAAAGCCCCTGAATGCCGCCCTCCGCCTGCACCCCCTGCTGTTCCTCCTGCTCCTTGCCGCTCTATGCGCGAACGGCATGTTCCTAACCACCCAGGAAACATCTATGGGGATAATCATCATCCTGTTGATCAGGAATGAGATGCTGTCATATGCCATTCTCCGACCCCTATCTCCGACCTCCGCACCTCCGAACATTGAACTCCGTACCTCCGTCTCTCCATTTATCTGTATGTTATTGTAATTGTTCTCTTTTTGGTATAGCTCTGCTCTGTACCTATCTCCGTTCCTGTGCACGCACAGCTCCGTTTATGTTCCATCTCCGTTCTCCGCTTCGTAGATTCCTCCGATCCTGTGTTTCGCTTAGGAGCACAGCTCCGGCTTTCTTATGTTCCGTCCATTCCGTCTTACTCAGTATCTACGCAACTCCGTTACTAATGCGATGCTCGCACTCCGTATATAAATCCATAGTCACGATCATGTACAATATCCTAGATATCGACTAAGATAAACCCCGGTCACTTTGTCCTTCTGTCCAGTCCGCTCTCCATAAATTCCAGGACAACACCCCGAACGGATCAACAAGGGCACAGCGCTCTGCTCTGAGTCGCTGAAGCCAAGTCCTGCAAGTCCGACAACTCCTATAGTACCGGAGTTGGACTGGAGTTGACATGGTCTTAACAGATGCAGAGCGTACTTGGCACAATTTGGACTGTGCTGGTGCACCCCCTCAATCAGAAGTTCCTGGCAGGATTCCCCACTGATGACCCTCCTGACATTCACCTCCTGGCAAATGACGATCTCTCCGAAGAGGAGATTGAGCACATCACCAAGGAAGGGGGAGGAGTGCTCACTTTTTATCTCTTTGGAAAGGCAATATGGCTAGATGCTGCAGATCATTCTAAGCCTGTACACGATTGGACCTTTAAGGATATCCATAAACTGCCACTTGTGCAGCAACAGGCGTGGAAAACTGCTTGTCGTGAGCAACTCAAGGTCCTCACCAAACAAGAAGTTTCGAACCGGTTGATCGTCCTAAAGATTGTAAAGTTATCAAAAATTGTTGGCTATTTGATGTCAAACCCGATGGTAGGAAGCATGCGCGCCTAGTCACAAAAGGTTTCTCCCAGGCCAAAGGTCTTGATTTCAACCAAATCTTCTCTCCAGTCATGCACTACCAGACGTTACGCTTAATGCTTGCACTAGCAGCCCTGGAAAATTGGCACATGGAAGCCGTTGATGTTCGCGCCACATATTTATATGGTGCACTTGACAAAGAGATCTACATGGAACAACCAGAGGGATTTAAAATTCCCGGTGCTGAGACCAAAGTATTGCGCCTCAAAAAGGCCCTTTACAGATTAAAGCAGGCTGGTCTCGCCTGGTGGAAAGCCCTCAACGAGTCCATGAAAGAACTCGGCTTTGAAAGGATCAAATCTGATCCCGGTATCTTTCTCTACAAAAGAAAAGGTTCCCTTACAGTCGTAGCCATTATCTACGTAGATGATGATGCTGTTTTCTGCGGTCCCTCAAAGATGATCGTTGATGAGGTTAAAGCGCATTTCATGCATAAATGGGAATGCAGAGATCTCGGCGAAGCCAAAGAATTCCTGCACATGAATATCAAACACTCTGATCATAAGATCTTCATTGATCAGAAGGAATATCTACAAAAGATTACCGAGCGATTTGATCTGCAGAATGCTAAGGCAACGCAGACTTGCCTATCTCAGGATTACTACCTGATCAAAAACGATGTGCCCGTCGATCCCAAATTTCATCAGAAATTTCAAACTGTGATCGGTTCCTTGATTTACATCATGATAGGAACATGGCCCGATATTGCCTATGCTGTCACTACAATGGTGCGTCATTCGGCCAACCCAACTGAGGAACACTTATCAAAAGCACTGTATATCTGCCTGTCATATGCCATACACCACTCCCATTGCCATTCCGACCACTCCGACCACTCCTACTGCAATTCTGACCACTCCTATCACAACTCCTGCAACTCCTACAACTCCTGTCACATTTCCACAACTCCTATCACATTTCCACAACTCCGACCACTTCCTAGCGCAACTCCAAGTGGTATTCCAACTCCTAGTGGAACTCTGACCAACTCCGAGTGGTATTCCAACTCCTAGTGGAACTCCGACCAACTCCTAGTGGGAACTCCTTGTGGAATTCCTACTCCGAGCAAAATGCTGTTTTGTGTGATTTCGTCTTCGTTTCTTCTCGTTTCAGTGTGACACCATTTTATATTTGTCATTCATGAGTTCTTTGACACCTATTTCACCTTCATCAGACATATTGACATTGTTTCTGATCATTTCCAATCTAATGTCTACTTTGACATTCCGTTCCAATCATTTGATTTCTGTTCCGTCTTTCTCTGATTCCACTGTTGGTTTCACATTACCAAGATGGTAACCACCTTCCTTATATATACCCATAGTCACCGTCATGTAAACTATCCTCGATATCGACTAAGACCAACTCTGGTTTCTTGTCGTTGTGTTTTCTGTTCCTTTTGTGCAAATCCAGGACAACCCTGACTGACCGGCAAGGGCGCAGCGCTCCGCTCCGAGTCGCTGAAGCCAAGTCCTGCCCTACGACAAATTCCCGCACTCCAGAATTGCACCGGAGTTGACCGGAGTTGATCCAGCCTTAACACTGCCGCTATCTCTTGGGCACGCCTAAAGCAGCCTTATGTTTTGATGGCACCAAAAATGAAGGCATTATCGCCTATACCGATGTGGATTGGGCATCTGACTCAAACACACGTAAGTCCCAAACTGGCTGGTTCTTGAAACTAGCTGGATGTACTTTCAGCTGGTGATCTCGCCTGCAGCCTACAGTGGCGCATTCTTCTACCAAAGCTGAGTACATGTCCTTATCAGACTGTGGTAGACAAGCGTTCTGGGTTCGGCAACTTCTACAAGAATTGGGATATCAAATGAATGCAATCCCTATTTGCAGTGACAATCAAGGATCCATTTTTATGGCGTCCAACCCCATCACTGAACCCCACAGTAAGCCCATAGACATTCGTTGGCATGTGATTCGTGATTGGATTCAAGATGGCCACATTGAGTTATTTTTCATCGATGGTATCAGCAATCCTGCTGACATGTTCACCAAGAATTTGGGGCATATCAAGTTTGAGGGATTCTGTGCAAATCTCGGGATCATTTTATCCCCTCCATAGTCGCCATTCCACTCTACAGCCTACCATGCTTTGAGTGAGGGGGAGTGTTGAACGCGCTATATTCTAGCTGCTTCTAGCTCCTATTTCTACTCCCTTCTAATCATATTTAGATAGTGTAGCTTATATAATCGTACATCACATGTCACTATATAAGATTCGAACTAGTGTTGCCACAGCTTCGAGCTGGCATTTTATATCTCATCATCTACTTGGTCAATATATGTGTTCTTAGTGTAATAATGTAATTTTTAGGTGTTGTTATCAGGGAAATCTTTTTTGACTATCAATGATCTGACTGTTTTTGAGATATTTCATTTAAGCTATTTTGACAAAAACCGAGCTGAAATTGAAGCTAGGGCAATATCTTAAAAATGGGCAGATTACCATATTAAAGTGTATTAAGCAAACATATAAAGGCCATTCCAACCTACATTTCGTACACTGATGATATTTGTCAAAAATGCAAAATGAGTGCACTAGATGGAATAAGCTGAAAAATACAAAAGCTGAGCTATGGCAACACTAATTTGAACTCAACGTCTGAGTTCTAATAGACACATGTTCTACAACCACAACCATCATCGCTTGCCTCAACTGCTTCAGCTTCAACTACAACTAATGTGAGTACTACTAAATAGACTCTGTGTCGTATGTTGTCAAACACCTGGTACTTCTGCAGGCAGACTATGGCTGTCAGAATCTGGCCATCTGATTCTTCTGGGTTTTTTCTATTGTCATGCTTCAACGAATGAATGTCACAATAGCCATATCCAATGTCCTTCAAGACGTTGCAAGTGGTATTGGCAGGCATTTTTGCAAAGTGTTCTGGCAATGATACTCAGAAGCTTGGATGTCTGGCTTGGCACTCCTCCTCCAGCCCTCATATATCAAAGGTGCATGTTCTGGGCCAGGAATTTTGGTATATGAAGGCAAACCTTCAACACAGGCGCACATTCTGGCGTCACGATGTCAGATGAACCCACTCGATCCAGTATCTGACACTCTCTCAAATGGTGTGTGACTACCTAGCCATTCCAGGATCCAGAACACCCTCCGAATGAGCTTTCTCATCTGGTGGCCTCACCCGGACCTCACACCATAATCAGATCATCTCTGAAATGTTCAAAGCCCTAGAGTGGCTACTGGAATGGACACATCCAGGCTGTAGTCGAGGCGGAGTTGCATGCTCACAAGGCAGCACTCTTTGCTCGGTTCACTCAGGGAGATGATTCTGATGCTATGTAGCTATTTTCTTGTGACTGCTGTGGCCATATATAGAACACGTTAGATATCTGTCGTTGTTCTAGCAGTATCACCAAAATTCAAAGCCTGAACGCGTTTGAACGTGAACTGAATGTAGGGTTTGGTTCATCTGGCGTTCGGTTCTGGGTTCAGCACTTGGTGTGAACCTGAACCGAAGTCCAGTTCAGTGTTCGGCGGGGGGGCCCAGAGAACCAAACCAAACCAAACTTTTCCAACACTAGTAAGTGGGAGTGGTGGGTGGGTGTGAGAAACATGCATAACGAGGACTATTGCTACTGACAAGATTCATGAGATACTGACACCCTACGCTCGCCTCGTGCCTCAGCTACCCCGGTAGGCTACCACTGGCTTTGGAGACCAGCCACCTGACTGGGCTGGCACTGTTTTATCGCTTCTATTTGTACTCACACTCAACCGCAGCTAGTTACTCTCTCAGCCCTCTGTCTGGTAGTGATCGATTGATCATGTCCTCAATGCATCCTTTTTTTCACTCACCCGTCACCCCACTCAGAGGCTTCTTCTGAGCTACTCACTCATAAGCGCAATTCATACTCGGCTGCTGCCACTGACACCAAACTCGTTCTGACAGCTTGCCTTTGCCATGTCAGACAGTTCAAGCTCAGGCCTTTTGCCCAACACACCCGTTATACTTCCATTCTGATCTTGTTTACCATTTCCTTCTGATGCATATCAGGTCACTCCATCTCAAGGTTGCCTCATTGCACATATGCAAAGCCTACAGGGAACTATGGTTACCCACCTGACCAGGTCACATATGACTGGTCTTAATTGAACAATTCGATCTAACAACTCAAGGCCACAACTCGCTTGCACCCCATCATAGTGATGGGAAAGCCTGGCCCGGCCTGAAAGCCATGGCCACTGTTACAATTTTCCTCCTCTTTCTTCTACATACTGCTTCTCCATTCTTCGTCCTTCATCTTCTCATATTAGTGGTATGTTTCTCTACTCTTATGCTCACATTCTTCTCTTTTCGTGTGGCAATCACACCCATCTTTATGTTCCTTCTTGAACTTTCTCTCTCCACCACAATTTCTCTCATAATCGTGTAGTTAGCTAATCTTCTCCTGGATTCCATCTGGTTCTATGCTTACACACACCTCTTGATTAGCTAATCTTCCTTCTTCTTCCATCATATTCTATGATTACACGTCTCTGTCTATTTAAGTACTTTACCTTCTGTACTTTCTCTTTATTCTTGATCTGTGCTATATAGTGTATCATCTTGAGTCACTCCTAGTCCCTTCATCATCGTCTTAGTCCTCCTCAGTCTTGCCTTCGTGTGGCAACCTCTCAGTCTTCGCTAGCATAAGAGATCAAGGAGGTATGCCCTCTCCGTGGTAGAGGCACTACTTTGGTAGCTCCTTCGTCCTTCGTCCTCTCAGCGTAACAAAAGATCGAGAATTCTCCTTTGTCCCTCCTATCTAGGAGTAGGACCCACTAGTCACCATAGCCCCTTGATACCAAGCCCCAGAGTCCTCGTCCGATGAGGAAGATATCTCCCTAGCTCTAGCCCCATAGTCCTCAGCGCTTCCCCCACGAAGCACCCTACCCCCGACCCCTCAGTATCACAAACAAAGAATCCCCTCTTCATCCAGTAGACCCACCCCAGACCCTCGAACCCTTGTAGTACCTCGAACCCTCCCTGAGAATGCAACCCCCACCGTGATCCCCCCAGTGTTAAATGCACTGTCATACAGCTGCTCTCACTCCTATTTCCATTTCCCCTAATCGTATTTAGGTAGAGTAGATTATATAATCAGACATAACTGTCAGTATATAAACTTCGAACTCAACGTCTGAGTTCTAATAACATCGTGTTCTCCAACAACAACCATTGTCTACCTCAACACTGTTTGCAGCTCAACACCATCAACAATGTGAGTAGCCTAAATCGCCTCCGCATTCTGTGTTGTCAAACAGGTTATGAGCCCCGCTAAGCGCGAAGGGAGCACGAGCAATCATTGCACCCGGAGCTGCTAAGTGACTCGCCTAGAAGCCTTTGCTGCATTGTTCCACACGATGTGCAATGAGCTCGGCAATGAGGTTAACATGCCAGCGTCGTTTACGATGCGGCATGAAGATGATGGCTGCATGTTATACGCTGCAACCTGGGAGCGCCTATGATGAACCCTTGTCATTGTTTCCCCTGAAACCTTGACGATCCATCGTACTAATCGATTAACCATAGATGTCTTCATCTTCCTCCACCTCCCACAACATCCTGGTCTTCACTGGTGCTAACTATAGCACTTGGTGGCTGAGGATGGAGAGCACCATCTTGGTGACCGGCAGTTCTTGGGTCAAAACCATCAATTGTCCCAACATTACTATGGAGCCAACTGCTGAGACAATCAGCTTCTACGTCAAGTGGACTGAGGCAAACAACAAGATTCTCAGAGCTATTCGTCTTTCGCTCTCGCCGACCCTTCTCCAAAAATACATTGGAGAAACTCATGCCTTCCTCCTCCTCAACACCATCAAAAATGACTATGGGATGCCTGGACTCCCTCAGATCTTCACAGACTTCAAAGCTGTGATAGATGGTACCATCCCTACTTCAGGGAACCCTGCAGCGTCATTCGCCAAGTTCCAGACGCTTTTCACCCAGCTGGAAACCAATAAGTACCCCATCCCTAATAATCTACAAGCGATGATCCTCCTGTCCAAGCTCCCCCTGTCCATGGACGTGATTGCGCAGCTTCTTGCGCCAAAGCATGATGGCAAGGGAACCTTCATCCCTCCAATGGTCCAGGACATTGTCACCTCTGTGACACTCGCATGGGACTCCAAGAACCTTGGAGGAAAAGGTAAGGCGCCAGAGCAGGCACAAAAGATCTCCGCTGTCAAGCGGAAGCCCGGGAACCCTTCCTTCCAGGGTCAACAGCAGAACCCCCCTGCAGCGCCCTCTCAGAGGCTGCAGCAGGGGGAGAACGCTGACTCTGAGAAGAAGAAGTCTAAGTGTAGTAAGCGGGGTGGCAAGCAACAGCGGGAGAAGCGCAACGCGCTACAGTTCGTCGAGCAAAGCTCTGAATCTGCCAGCGGCGATTACTTTGCTTCAACCGCTATCGTCCCCTTCGCTCCCGCCGTCCTCACTCCCACCATCACCGACCCTCGCATGAGCACTCATCAAAGCGCTCCACAATACCAAGGTCAGGGTGGTCCTGCCGCATTTGCGCAGACCAAGGAGGCTTTTGCATTCGCGCATCAGCTCAACATCCACCCGTCCTGCGAGACCATACAGTCGATCGATGTGGCTCTCCCGCTCCTCCAATGGCTGGACTTCTCATCGCCACCTCCTCCGATGTCTCTTGTCCCATCCACTTCCGTCGCCGTGACACTCCTTGTCGCACTTCCTTTATCGGCACTTGTCGTGCCTTCCGCCTCCTCCCCTCCTCTCTCCCTGGTGCAGAACAACTGTGCCTTCTCATTCAAAGACCTTGACGAGCCGGAACGTCCCTTCAAGCACTCTAGGCGCTGGGTTAGCCATATTGGCGAAACCTGGGGTGCAGATGATATCATTGATATCTATGGGTCCAATGTCAATACGTTCATGGAAGAAAGGTTTGTCTCTTTCCCAATGATCACTTCCGCGCAATGCTCATCGCGCTCCGCTTCTTATTCAGCGTCGAGTAGCGTAGAGTACCATACCAGTGTACCAATGACAATGGACATTGTTTGCGCACACGGATCGAACTCCAAGTGTGATCATTGTAGTAAGAACAAACTCTGGATCTTAGATTCAGGTGCTTCAATGCACTTTACCCCTGAGCGATCTGACTTCAGCGATTACACATCGCTTGGGAAGAATAAAATTCCCATATTGACTGCCTCTGGTCATATCTACGTCATAGGGACAGGCAATTGCAAACTGCAGTGGAAAGATGCGCAAAATAAAGTGCGCAACCTGACTCTATTCAATGTGGGGCATATCCCCAATTCAGGAGTTCGATTGGTATCTATGGGCACAATGCTTCGTGCCGGTGCCAAGGTTAGAGGAAACGCAGAGAGTATAGACATGCTCTTCGGTGATGACACCATGCTCGTGTCCTTTAAACCAGGCCGCATAGGTCACAACATGTATATCATTGAGGATATCACTGGTAATCACCATTCAACAGTGACCCCTGATTTCGAGACCATGCACAAACAAATGGGACATCCTTCCAAGGATGTGATGAAACATGCTGCGAAACATACATGCAATTTCCCTTCTGTCGAGATACTGAAGGAAGACAAAACCTGCAAAGGTTATGCGGAGGGTAAAACCCCTGCTTGCACCTTCCACCCGGATCTCAGGAGAGCCAAAGCGCCCTTCGAACTTATCCATTCGGACGTTAAGTCCTTCCCCATCACATCGTACCACAAGTATCGGTACATTATTACATTCTTTGATGATTATACGTCATATGGGTGGAGCACACACTTCCGCACCAAGGACAATTCCCTTCAAGCAACCAAACCTCTTAGCGATGGTGTCCACCCAATTTGATGCCAAAGTCCAAGAATGGATGTCTGATGCAGGGGGAGAGTACAAGTCCAAAGCTTTCGATGAGCTGCTTGGCTCTCAGAGGATACGCATCCTCCAGAGTGCCCCTCACATCCCACAACAAAATGGTCGCGCAGAGCGCTTTATGCGCACCATTATGGACAAGTCCAACTATGCACCTTGGTTGTTGTGCACTGGATTCTTGGTGGGAATTCAGTTGGAGCCACGCCGTTCACATATACAACAGGACACTATTGCACAGACATAACTGGTGCCCTCTGTTTGAAATTCTCAACGGGGAGGCTCCTGATATTGGCCATCTCTTTGGTTGCGAAGCGTACGCCCATGTCCCTTTGGACATTCGCACCAATAAGCTGGCCCCTAAATCAGAACCAATGGTGTATCTAGGTGTTGCACCTGGAAATGATCGGAATTATCGTCTGATGCGTCGTCCCCAAAACTCTCTTTTCACTTCGGCACAAGCACTCTTTAATGAGCAGCTGTTACCTTTATATGAGAAAAAGCCTACAAGTCCACGGACACAGGCCAGTCCGCTCCCTGAATTGCTGATTGACCTTGATGACTTCCTACCTCATCCCGAACCTCGTCACCCAGAACTGGAACACACTCCAGAACCTCCAGAACCATTCCATACGCCTCCACCTCGCACTTCATCGCCTGTCGCACCACCTCTGCCGCCTCAGTGTCCCTGCAAAGGCAAGGCCCCTGAACGCCGCCTGCCAGCTGCTCCTCCTGCTGTTCCCCCTGCTTCTCGCTGCTCTGAGCACGAGAAGCGCATTCTCAAACGCCCAGCCCAGGGAACATATATGGAGATGACCGCCATCCTGTTGATCAGGAGCACGATGCAGACTGTACATGGCACGATATTGGCTGCAGTGGTGCGCCTCCTTGACAAGAAGTTCCCGGGGATTTCCCCGTTGAGCCCTCCCATACCATTCCTGACCTGGAAAATCGCAATCTCTCCGAAGAGGTGATTGAGCACATCACCAGGGAAGGGGGAGCTGCGCTCACTTCTTTTCTCTTAGGGAAGGCGATCTGGCTAGATTCTACAGATCATTCTAAGCCGATCTGTGAGTGGACATTCAAGGACATTCACACCCTACTGTCCGTGCAACAAAAGGAATGGAAAGATGCTTGTCACGAGCAACTTGAAGTTCTTAAGAAACAAGACATTTTCAAACTGGTTGATCATCCTAAAGATTAGTGTTGCCACAGTTTGGTTTTTTCACATTTGTGGTTTTTTGCATGTTGTCTGGTTATAGCACAATCAGTTTTAATAATATTACAATACTCTCAGTGAATGAATTATAACCAATAATGATATC
>JBBPJJ010000871.1:0-13482 GCA_038088635.1 Veloboletus limbatus
AGAAAAGTAATCGTAATCATGATGACGAGAGAAAGGTGAACCTGTGGGTTACCGTAGAAAGGTCATCAAGATAGAAAAGATAAGGAGAAATAGATTACATAGACAAAGACAAAGATGAAACGTAACAGACTGAGGGACCGAAGTCAACGAACTGAGAGGCAAGACTAAGGGTAGAATTGCAGAGCTCAAAGTTAAGTATACAGGTCGTGCTAATGTGGTTTATGTTTGTATGAGAGTCGAGCACGGACCATGACTGTGAAAGGAAAAGGGACTAAGAAGGATAAATGAAAAGAACGACATGGAATGCGAAAGAAACAGAAAGAACCCTGTTGAAGGGCGAGAGTTGACGAAGGTGTATATGACTCAGTTAGTGAGTCAGCTAAAGAAGTGCGAAGAATCGGACAGAAGAAATGTAATCGTAATCAAGATGATGAGGGAAAGGTGAACCCGCAGGTTACCATAGAAAGGTCATCAAGACAGGAAAGATAAAGCAAAAGAAAGAATGTAGACGAGAAGACGAATCGTAACATTATCAAACTTAAACCAAAAATAGAAATAGCATTATATAAGCATGGAAGTGACTCACCATTAGTCAGCTATATTATGTAATTAAAGAAGCAAAAATATAGACACTAGAACTAATTACTCACCCAAGGATATGATAAATAATTGAAGATGATGGTAATTGAGGAAAGAAAAGTGTTATGTTTTCTTCTTTAGTTGTCTACTTTCCTTTCCCTTTCTCTATGCCATTCCTTGATGACTCTTTCACAGTAACCTACAGGTTCACCATTCACTCGTCATCCAGATTACATATATTCCCTTCTCTCTGGTTCTTTGGCCTTCTACCAATGACTCACCTGACTGAGTCCTACATAGCCTTGTTAATCTCTGCCCTTCAACAGGGTTCTCTCTATTTCCATTGTATTCCATATCATTCTTTATCTCTATCCTTTCTTCTTTCCTTTCTAGTCTTGGTCCATGCTCACTTCTTGCGGTATATAAACTCCATTAGCACGATCTGTATTCTCTAACTTTGAGCTCTGTAATGCTACACTTAGTCTTGCCTAGCAAACTCGTCGACTTCGGTCTCCCCGTCTCCCAGTCCCAGCAAAGGTTACTCAAAGAGGTCTTCCTAGTCCTAGTCCCAGTCCTAGTCACCTTGCAGATATGTGCATGCGAGCTTACCCAGCCCACACATAACAAGAAGATGTGGGAAAAAATTGAAGGGAGGATGGTTTATATAAGGAAATTCAAAGTCAGTCAAATAAATTCAAAGTCAGCCAAAGTGTCAAATCTGGCTAAGTCATTTTGACTATACTTTTACTACACTTTTTTTTCACTTTTTTGCTACACTTTTTGTACACTTTTATATGACACTTTGGTACACTTTTGATACACCTTGTATGCTTTCTTTATCATACTCTTTGTACACTTTCATACTACACTATGTGCAATTTTTTGACTACATATTTTGTACACTTTTATACTACACTTTTATACATTTTTTGGTACACTATAGTGCATATTTGCTTTTTGATCGCTTTTTAACTGTACTTTTATGCAAAACTTTTAACATACTTTGTCAGTACATTTTCTTACTATACTATATTTTTGAAATAGATTTTTATTATATTTGACTATTTTCTTCTTTTTCTTCAAATTTATCTCCTTCCTTTTTCTATTTTCATAACTTTTTTCTTCTATATATATTTATCACACTCTTCTTCCTTTTCTTTTCCATCATACTTATTCTATTCCATTACCCCCTCTTCTTCTCCTCTTTTTCCCATCAGCCTCTTTTTCCAATCACTCTTTTCCATCATTTCCTCCTTCTTCCTCTTTATTTCCTATTACCCTTCCTCCTCTCCACCTTTTCCCCACCACTTTCTTCTTTTCCCCACCTTTTTCCTATTACCCTCTCTTTTTTCCCTGTTTTTTTCCATTATCCTCTCTTCCTCTCCCTGTTTTTCCCATCATTCCCTCCTTCTCCTCCTCTTTTTCCTATCCCCTCCTCTTCCTTCCTTTTCATTTTTCCAATACCCCCTCCTTCTCTTCTCCTTTTTCCAACACCCTCTCCTTTTTCCCTCCCTTTTCCTAGCACTTTTTTTTTTTTTTTTTTTTTTCCAACAACTTCTCTCCTCCTTTTCCCAATCACCCTCTTTTCCTCCCCCTCTTTTTCCCATCACTCCCTCTTCCTTCCCCTCTTTTTCCATCACCTTTTCCATCACCCCCTCCTTCTCCCTCCCTTTTCCCCATCACTCTCTCCTCCCTCTTTTTCCCATCACCCTCACCTTCTCCTCTCTCTTTTCCCATTATTCCCTCCTCCTCCCCTTTTTCCCATCACCACCACCACCACCCCTCCTTTTTTCCATCACCCCCTCCTCCTCCCCTCTTTTTTCCCATTACCCTTTCCTCCTCCCTCTTTTTTTCCCTTCTTACCTCCTCTATTTTTTCCATCACCCCCCTCTCATAAATACTTATTTGTGTAATATATATATAGTTGATTTGGAATGCCTGGTAGTCTGGAACTGGAAGTCTGGAGTGTCTGAAATGTCTGGAGCTCTGGAATGCATTATCTGGAGTGTCTGGAACTTCTGGAAAGCTGGAAGTAGAATGGCTAGTTTGCTGATGAATACTGTGTTCCTCTGTTCTAGGTACCGTTCTCCCTCTCCTTTGGCATGTATTATTTGTTGAAAATGTATCATATGTATGTTGGAATATTCCAGATAGTACCACAACTAATATAACCAATGACTACTAAGTATTCTACATCATACTCCTATCATATGCTTAGTAATAAGCTTAGTAAGATACCTACTTGTACATTATAAAAGTAGAAGCTGAGTGCAAATAACATTAGTACAATCACTTTTGACTCTCAACTTCCACTATTCTCTCCAGGGTATGTAAGATCTGTCTGCATTGCTCTTCTCATCTTCCTGCAAAGAGAGAATGCCATTGCAACAGGTTATGAGCCCTGCTCGCTGTCTGAATAAGATGTGTGATGCAGCCTATCTAGAATGACAATCAGTAACAAGGACAATGTGGAAATGCTCTCCTTTGAGGTCAACAACTGCTTCATCCTGAAAAGGCAAGCACCAGATAATGTGGCAATGCTCTCTGGCATGGTCATCCAGACAATGTGTCATATTCCAAACTTTGCACCCCAACTCTGTTGCTCCACAACCCAACTCTCTTATCCTGTCCTCTCCAAACTCCTAAGTCCAACTCTGCAACCCAACTCCATCATCCTGTATCCTGTTCTGCTTCGTTACTCCAGTATGACACTGCTTCACACTTCAATTCTCACTCCCCCAGACACACCACCATAAGACACCCAACACATCTATAGACACACTCAGAAACGACCTGACCCGCAGAATGCCACCCAAAGGACCCTGCTCACACACACCCACACACCTACCCATCTAGCCCCAACAGGCTCCCACTCGCACCTGAGCAGTTAACAGATGACAAATACACCACCATAGACTACAAACCAGATGTATTCCAGCGTACGTACTGTCCGACAAGGGGCCAAAGCCTACTGGACAATAAACATGGATCTAAAAAAAAAAAAAAAGAAAAAAAACACTTCAATTGTACCACCAGATCCCACACTCACGCTGAAAGTGCAACCTGACCTCCATCTCCTTGTTTCAATATCCTCTCTTCCACTGCCAACGAGGTTCTAGGATTGTTAGCCAGTTTCAGAGCTTTTTCATGTGCTGCACACCATCTTAGTCTGTCTCCACTGCTCAGCAACCTCCATCACCACTGTCCCTGACGCCAGGTGCTCACATCACTGAGCTCGAGGACAACACTCAGGAAGGATCACTCACCTCTTGAGTACTGTCTGTCCACATCCTGACCAATGAGGAGGACCCTCTGAAACTCCCCAAACCTCTGCTACCTCCTTCACCTCCTCAGGGCAATGATGAGCCTGGAGATGATCTCTCCAGCCATGGCTCTGACGCTCACAGAGACGACTCCAACTCTGATCACTCTGACTCTGATCATGACAATGAGCACATTTCCCATAACCCCCTCTCATAGCTAGCCAGTGCTATTGGCAAGCTTGCTTGTTCTTTCACTTGTTGCCTCACCTCCAAACCCTTGCAATGTACCAAAGTCTGAGAACTGGATCAGTTTGATGGGATGGACCCCCACAAACCCCACGTTTTCTTGGTTCAATGTGAACTCAACTTCCAGGATCGCCCTAAAGCTTTTAGTACAGAGTGTGCTAAAGTTACCTTTGTGCAGTCATATTTGAAGGACATGGCACTGGAATGGTTTGAGCCCAACCTTCTTCGGATGGAAGACCCCTTACTCCATCCATTGTGAATAGAAGACTACAAGGAGTTTGTTTATAAGCTCCAGACCAATTTGGGACTGCATGATCCTGTCAGAGACATGGAGCATCAGCTTGATCATCTGAATATGAAGGGTGGTTGGAGCATCAACAAGTACATCCATCAACAAGTACATCATCAAGTTTAACAGAATTGTGTCACAAGTCCACGGATATGGAGAAGGTGCACTCCACCACCACTTCTACAATGGACTTCCCAACTGCATCAAAGACAAGGTATCCTATGTGGGAAACCCTCAACTCTTGTCGACCTCTGTCAGCTTACACAAGCCATTGATGCATGCTATTGGGAACACAAGTTGGAACTGTCCTAACAAATGAAGCCCTCCACTAACCTGTCATCTTCTGCTAAAACCACTTCTGACAAACCTTTCACTTCCACATCCAACTCTGGCAGTAACCCTGGTAGTTCCAAGGAGTCAAAGATTCTAAAGGAAAGTCTGCCACCATCTCCACATCTACCAAATCTGATGGCTACAAGTTGAAGCTTGGAAAAGATGGCAAGCTTACTGCTGCTGAATGAAAGTACCACATCGACAACAAGCACTGAATGTTCTGTGGATTATTTGGTCACATGGCTAATGAATGCCCAAAGCCCACTTCACATGCTGCTAAAGCCCATGCAGCCTCAGCAACTCTGGTAGCTATACTGGAAGTTTCATCTCCAAGGGAGATGAACAAATAGGCAGCAACCTCTCAGACTCCACACGGACTGAAGGTTGCATTGACTCTGCCTGTGCTTCTCAGGAGATCCATCTCAACATGTCCACTCTCATTGATTCTCAATCTTTTATGCCTTCTGTTTCATTATCTATTTACAATATCTTTTTGTTCTCTGTGTTGTTACATTCCAGTTCTTCCAATTGTTTCATTGATTCATCTTTTGTTAGTCAGAACAATCTCATTACTTACACTGTACCTCCACTTTTGCTCCATTTATTTGATGGCACTTCCAATTTTACAATTACTCAGGCTATAGATCTTCCTATTCAGTTTTTGACTGGTGATATCACTCCGATGACATTTTATGTTACTCCGTTAGATGGTTCTTGCTCACTTGTTCTGGGACATAACTGGCTCACCTGCTACAATCCATCGGTTGACTGGGTTTAAACAGTATTGTGTTTCGCTCATTTGAGTCTCCCATGATAACAACCCTGAGCTCCCCTCTGCAACCTCTGGCATCTCCACCTCCAGCTGATTCCACACCCTCCAATTCACTGCATCATTCTGACCACAAGGCCTTGCCCAATGTGATAATCAGCACCCCCACTTTTGTGTTGGCTTATCACTTGGAAGGTTCCATACAGTTTAGCCTGCAGCTCTGGGAGAACCAACTCCGCTCCACCTCTGCTCTGCCTGCTGACTCCAAACAGGTCAATCTTACTGGTGTTCCTTTGGAATATCATGACCTAACAGATTTCTTCAGTAAAGCCAAGGCATCTATACTCCCTTCACATTGTGAGCATGATCTCAAAATTGATCTGGAGGATGGAGCTTCTCCACCACTTATTCCCTTTCCAACTCTGAGTTGGAATCACTTGTTCCTAGATGAACACCTAGCCAATGGTTTCCTTCACCCCTTCTCCTCCACTCATGCAGCTCTGGTTCTCTTTGTCAACAAGAAGGATGGTTCACTCTGCCTCTGCGTTGACTTGCAAGGCCTTAACAAAATCATGAAGAAAGACTGCTATCCTCTTTCCTGCATCTCTGACCTTTTAGACATTCTGAGCCATGCTAAAATCTATACCAAAATTGACCTCTGGCATGCATACCATCTGGTCCATATTTCCAATGGCAATGAATGGAAAACCTCCCTCTGCACTCACTACAGCTCCTATAAATGGCTTGTCATGCTGTTTGGTCTCACAAATGCTCCTGCAGCATTCCAGCTATTTGTCAATACCATTTTCACTGATCTGCTTGATGTCTTCATCATTGTCTACCTGAATGATATCCTCATTTACTCTGAGAACAAGTCTGCACACTAAGAGCATGTCTGAGAAGTCCTCCACTGACTCTGTGCTAAAAGTCTCTATGCTAAACCAGAGAAGTGCAAATTCTACACAGAATTCACCAAGTACCTTGGCTACTGCCTCTCCTCCAGCGGCCTGATGATGTCCATCAATAAAGTCAAAGCCATTAGAGAGTGGCATGAACCTCATAAGATCAAGGATGTCCAATATTTCCTTGGATTTGCCAGTTTCTACTGGCGTTTCATCCAAGCTTACTCCACACTCGTAATCCCATTAACTCACCTCACCTGCAAGGGTATTTCATGGAATTTCTCTTATGATTGTCACCACTTTCTAGCACCTCAAGGACACTTTAACCTCTGCTTTAATCCTCACTCATTGGATGCCTGACACTTCACTTATAGTAGAAACTGACACCTCTGACTATGCTGTGGCTGGAATTCTGTCTCTTCATTGCCTGGATGACGAAGTCCACTCTGTCAATTTCTACTTGTGCACCTTGCATACACACGAGCTCAACTATGACACCCATGATAAGGAGTTACTAGCTGTCCTTGATGCCTTTCATACTTGGCATCACTACTTTGAAGGCTCTGCTACCCCATTGACCTTGTCACTGACCATAAAAACCTTGAGTATCTCATGTCCACCCAGCTCCTAACCTGGCAACAGGCCCGCTGGTCGGAGTTTCTCTGCCAATTTAACCTTGTACCCCATTTCCACCCTGGACATTTGGGCATCAGCCTGATGCCCTTACTAGATGATGGAATGTCTATCCCAAAGAGGGGAATTGGAACTATGCTCACATAAACCCCCATAATCTCCACCCCATTTTTACTCAAGTGTAGCTTGCATTCTCTCTACAAACCTCTAGCTTAGCAGGTCCCATCCTCCACACTGGTGTGATGGTCGACTTGGATGCCCTCCATGCCAATATTCTCTCCATGCTTTCCTCTGATCCTGTGGCTTTGTGACACATGTTCACTTCTGCTCCATCTTACTCTGACTCTGATCTTTGCTGGTCTATTGATGCTGATGGCTTTCTCCACCTCAATGATCATTTTTATGTTCCTGAAGCCAACGATCTCCGCCTCCGAGTCCTCTGCTATAAGCATGACCACCTCCTATCTGGACATTTTGGACAGAATTGCACCCTGGAGCTAGTATGCTGCGACTATACATGGCCCAGAGTCTGTACATTTGTTGAAGATTATGTTTCCTCTTGTACTACCTGTGCACACAGTAAAGTTCCTAGGCACAAGCCATACGGTCTTCTCAAACAACTCTCTATTCCCAAAAGTCCTTGGCATTCCATCTCCATGGACTTCATAGAACAACTTCCTCTATCATCTGGCTACTCCATGATCCTTGTTGTCATAGACCAACTATCTAAACAATGCATCTTGATCCTGACCAATGACAAGATCACCTCCCTGGAGTTAGCTTGGCTCTTCCTCCTCCATGTCTTCTTCAAGCACAGAGTTCCATCCCACATCACTTTTGACTGAGGTGTGGAGTTCATCTCCCACTTCTTCTGCTCCCTAATACTGGAATAGTACCTCTGCATCTATGGCAACTACCAGCAGGTAACTGGTCTGACCTCCTACCACTAGCAGAGTTTGCATACAACAACACATCAACTGCAACAATTGGTATATCTCCATTCTGTGCCAATAAGGGGTATTATCTCGACATCTCCATGCATCCTGAAAGGGAACTTACCTCAGCTTGCACACATGACTACTCTGTAGACCTTCAGTCATTGCATCAGTACCTCCATGAGAAAATGGCACTTGCCCAACAATGCTATCAAGCTTCTGTAGATGTGAAACAAACTCTGGCCCCAGACTTTCAAGTCAGAGACTGAGTTTTTGTCAAAGTCAAGTACTTCCACTCAACCTGACCATTGAAGAAGCTCTCCAAAAAGAACCTTGGCCCTTATGAGATCATAGTGCAAGTGGGGACACACTCTTTCACACTCCATCTCCCTGATGTCCTGAAGTCTGTGCACCCCGTCTTCCATGTTTCCCAACTTGAACCCTCTGTGGCAAACACAATCCCAAACTGTGACCAACCTCTGCCACCTCCAATAGAAGTTGAGTGTGAACCTGAATACAAAATCATGGAGATCCTTGACTCGAAGATCAATTGCTGCTGACAGAGTTGTCAACTCCTATACTTGGTCCTCTGGTCAGTGTCACATATGGACTGGGTAGGCACGCACGTACCCCTGGATGGCCAAGGAGGTTTCCTACTAACAATGCTGAAGGCATACAACTGGGACAAGGATGGCATGCTAGGCTAGGATTGTATGCTGAGGTTGGACCCAAAGTAGAGGAGATAGGCTTGGATTGCAAGATCTAGGAGCTAGGAGTAACACCAGGGAGATCAAGACTAAGGTACATGGGTTGTGCTATGAGGGTTTATATATCCAAGAGAAGTGAGCACAGACCAAGCTAAGAAAGGAAGAAGAGGACAGCACTGGTGATAGGCAGTGCTGGGCAAAGGGGAAATGACTAAGAGATAAGTGATAAGAGATAAGGAGCTGTGCTGAGAAGCACAGGGTCTAGGGTATGCTAAGAATACAGAGATAAGCAGGAATGAAAGCAAGGAAGCTGTGTGATAGAAGCACAGGGTCTAGGATTCAACGATAAAAAGGCAATGCTGATAGAAGCATTGGAATGGAAGAGAAGAGAAGAGAAGACTCATGTTGGATGAGTCAATGATAAGCCAGGGATCACTGGGAGGTGAGGACCAGGTGAGGCAAGAAGGCTGTGTCTTGGGTTGGACCAGGGACAGAGCTTGGGTTGGGCCAAGAGAAGGACTCAGGTAAGGTTGAGGGATCTGCCAACAGGCAGGGCATGAGGGATACTCAAGGAGTGCACAAGGACAAGGAGAGCATGAGGATGTACAGTGGCTCAAACAATTGTTCCAATGTTTGCATGTTTTACACTAATGGTGATATTGCAAACTAATTGCTAATCCTGGATGAACACTAGTGGTGTATGAAAGATAGATCTCACTCTTGGCTACATAATTGGTCTCCAATGCAAAAGATTTGGATAAGATCGGATTAAATGGCAGCCATATCAAAACAGTGACTTATTGGGACAATTGTTTGACTTTCAATTCTCATTACATACATTGGACCCTGGAATGCTGAAAAGTGCTTATGTACCTTAGGTAAAGGTTCTATTATGTTATAGTTATGTAACTTATTATGAGACAGCATATATAAACCCTTCCATCATTGTTTCTTCCCCCCATTATCACTGTGAAACCCATCTCTGCTGCTCAAAGGGACAATATTGTTTCTCTAGCTTCTCTTCATATCTCCTGTCTCCAAATTTCATCCCAAACTGGCCTAGGGAAGTCTACAGTGGCTAGAATACTTCAAGAGATCCAATCTGACCAAGAAAAGCTTCATGCCGATCGCCCTTCTAAGCTTTCTTCTACCAATAAGCATGCTATTGTTCAGCAAATTCTTACTGGCAAGGCCAAAAATGCAATCCAGGCCACTCATTTCATCAATTCCATCATTGATTCTCCTGTCTCCTCATAGACAGTGAGAAATACCCTCAAGGAGGCATCATTGAAGGCTGTAGTGAAAAAGAAAAAACCCCTTCTCTCACTTAGCCATAGGAAAAGAAGATTGGCTTTTACTCTCAAGTATCAACATTGGACTGTGGAGGACTGGAAGAGGGTTATCTGGTCAGATGAGACCAAAATCAATAGGATTGGGTCAGATGGACAAGAGTATGTATGGAAAAAGAAGGGCAAAGGTTTAACTTCTAGAGAGATTAAAGGTACAGTCAAGTTTGGAGGAGGTTCCCTAATGGTATGGGGCTGCAAAGGGTGGAATGGAGTGGGGGTTTTGAGTGAGGTTGAAGAAAGGATGGATGCTGAACAATATGAGGCAATTTTGAAGGAAGGGTTGCTATGAAGCATGGAGGAATCTGGAATTCTTCCAGATGACATTATTTTTCAGCAGGATAATGATCCCAAACACACCTCCAAAAGGGCTCAAAAGTGGTTTGATGAGCAAGAAATCAAGCTGTTGGATTGGCCTACACAGTCTCCTGACCTCAATCCTATTGAACACACTTGGGGTCATCTGAAAAGAACCCTTTCAGCTTATGCAACTGCTCCTACAGGAGTTCATCAATTGTGGGAAAGGGTGGAAGAGCAGTGGGGGAAGATTTCTGTGGAAGAGTGTTAGAAGTGGATAGAAAGCATGCCTAGAAGGATTCAAGCAGTTATCTAATCCAATCTTATCCAAATCTTTTGCATTGGAGACCAATTATGTAGCCAAGAGTGAGATCTATCTTTCATATACCACTAGTGTTCAGCCAGGATTAGCATTTAGTTTGCAATATCACCATTAGTGTAAAACATGCAAACATTGGGACAATTGTTTGTGCCACTGTACACTTAGGTTAGGGGTATGGGCAGAAAGTGCAAGGAAAAGAGGGAATTGTAACTAAGGCATAGCATGGGTATACCCTGGGGTATCTTGGGTCATACCCACATCCATACCCATGGTGGGTATATACCCACAACCATGGGTATGGGTATGACCATGGGTCAGCAAGCTGATACCCACACTCATATCCTTGAGGGTATGGATACCAACCTACATGAGTTTACCCATGGGTATCAGTCATTTTCTAGAGGATAGTGCATGACTTGGTATAATATTTTCTTTATTGACATGTACTACAAACTCATTAGATGTTGAAGCTATCAAATAGAGGATAGTTATCTTACTTGAGTGATAGAACTTGAGGTATTAAGCCCATATCCATGGATATTAAGTCAATACCCATGGGTATGAGTGTGTACAGCACTAATACCCATATCCATACCCATGCCCATACCCTTGATGATGGGTATGGGTTGAGTGGTGGATTAGCCAAAGCTGACCCACACCCATACCCTCCAGTACCCATACCCCAGACCCACATGGGTTACCCATACCCATGCTATGCCCTAATTGTAACAGTCAGGATATGAGGGTACTGATGAAGAAACTTCCTGGTTGTTAGCTACTGAGTTGAGTCATGGTTCCAAACTTGTTTCTAATTTTCATGTTTGTTATCCTTCTAAGCCCGGCCGTTATTTCACACAATGAGAAAAACAAAGCCAAAATTTATTTTTTCTACTATTATACACTACTTATACTTCCTCTGATACCTCTTCTGCTTCCACTTCTGTTCTGTCTTCCCTGTCTTCTCCTTCTCCTTCTCTATCCTCCACTCCACTTCCACTATTTCCACCTCAGCACCCAGAGCCACATCCTCTGCTCACAGCTCCTTTAGCTCCTTTGCTTTGACCATCTGATCGATGTCAGAATCCTCTATATCTGACTCGTAGATAGGCAATGGCATGGTTCAGCTATATCCACACAGGTTATGGGTATGGGTATGTCATAGATGTAGGTGGGGGTACAGAAGCCAGACACTTGGAGCTTTACCCATACCCACATGATGGATTTGCACCACAGTTTTCATCCCAGAGAACTGCTAATTTGGAGGGCTATGAAGTTACAATATTCTATATTCCAATCATCTTATATATAGAAATTGTGGACTTGGATATCAGTATGGAGCAACACCCAGAGAAAATTTTCAGCAGTATACCTATCACCCCAGCATCTCCACTATATCTGCTCAAGCAACCAAGCGCATCACAAAGCTGACTGAGAAGACCAAAGTGGCAGTCCAGGAAAAGGATACTACAGTCTCTTGAAAATGGAAGGGAAGTAACAGTAGCATTGCAAGTGCAATTCGAGTGGTGCCAAACACTGTGACAAAAAAAGTAAAAGTGTTCCCAAGCAATGTACTCCAAGCATGGTCAAGCAAGCCCACCGATGTTGTATTGGGGGACAAGGTAGCACTTGACTCAGACTCTGATGCAGCTGTCAGTGAGATTCATGCTAGTGGTTGAGAGCATTCATTGAGTGTTGAACTGGTGGAGCTGCAAGCGGAGGAATCTGAGGAAATAGCCGATGGCTAGCTAGGTTCATAGGTTGAGACTTGTTGAAGGCTGTATCTTTTAACATGTCATTCTTAAAATGGCTACAAAAGGAATGGGTCTCGCCTGTATATGCATTCTTTGATCCCATGCCAATCATCACCAAAATCGATGGCCATTGGGTCCATGATTTTGTTACATGTGGACCAGGTAGGTTTGCACATAGCCACAAGGGTGGACTTGGGACAAGGATGAAGGCAGAAGTTGTTCAATGGGTGCTTCCATATGAGGACTGGAAAGGCTCAAGAATGGCCTTGCCAACTAGGATGAGAAAGGCAATGACAGTGCCTTGCTGAATGAGGAGACGAGGGGGCCAAAGTGGACGAGTTCACAAGTCAAAACTAAAGCTAAGATTGCAGAGCTCAAAGTTAAAGTACATGGTTGTGCTATGAGGGTTTATATACCCTAAGGAAGCAAGCATGGACCAAGATCGAGAAAGGAAAACGAGGACTGCACCAGTGGTAGGCAGTGCAGGGTAAAGGGTATGAGTACTGCATTGGTGAAGGGCGATGCAAGGTCTAGGGTGAAAGATAAGAAGGCAATGCTTTGAGAAGCATCGGAATGGAAAAGAACCTGGTTGATGGGCATAAATGAAAAGGGCTATGTATGGACTCAGTTAATGAGTCAGGGATAAGACGGAGATGAAAAGAGGCAATGCAAGAAGACAGACACATGATGGAAGAAGCTTGATGGTGGAGCAAAGGTGAACTGCGGGTTACTGTGGAGCAGCTATCAAGAGAAAAGAAAGATAAGTCCAAAACAAGGAAGAAGGTAAGGGAAATCATAACATTACCTCTCCACTACATCTCAAATCTCTGATAAGAGCTGTTCTTGATGGACATATACAGTGACTCCAAAAAGCGTTACAATAACTAACCCCAAACCGGGGTGCGAAGCGCCCCGCAACCACCCATGGGAATATCGCTTCGCTTTGGTGAGACCAAATGAAGTACAAACCCCTGGCTACAAATCAATCCCTGGGTCATGTGATTTGGCCTAGGGGTTGCAAAGATATGACTGTTTTAAAACAGGAACACCATTGTAACAGTTTTTGGACTTTTGCCATAACATACTGGATCTCAATCATACAGAGGCTGT
>JBBPJJ010000872.1:0-13475 GCA_038088635.1 Veloboletus limbatus
CGCTTCATCAATACTAAAGCCACTTGGAGAGAAAAGAAGCAGGAAGATGTTGATGTAGTCGTGAAAAGAACTGACGAAGAAGAGACGGGAGAAATCCCGGACTTGATGGAATGTGACGATGAAGACGACTAAATCCTCGTCAACAAAGTCCAGTCTTTTTAAAAGGAGAGTCTGTAATGACGTCAGCCTCTCCTTCCCATAAGTACTCACCTGTACCATCTAAATCCACGAAATCATTATTCATAACCGCTACACTATCAATCCTGGCGAGTACCAAGAAAACCGTCGTCACCACTGCCCTCGTAGACTGAGGAGCACATATCAATTGCCTCGATTGGGGGTTCATTCGAAAGAATCGAATCCCTTGTACCCGATTACCAAAACCGATCCCTGTCAAGAACGTCGATGGATCCCTAAACATCAAAGGAACAATTCATTTCACTGCCGATCTCTACGTCACAATTAGAGGAGTTACCACCAAAGTTCTCTTCCACGTTATGGGATGCGGAAACGATCGTATTATCCTAGGTTTCCCATGGCTTCAACGGGAAGATCCTGTGATTGATTGGAAGAGAAACCACCTACTACTCTGACCTGAAGCCGATCGATCCGATGACCTAACAACACAAATCGAGGAACAAACCCGAAAAAGTAGACAAGCCCTTGGATTTTACAAAAACGAACCCCATCCGGTACGACATGCCGCGATAACTCATGATTTTGACAAAAGACTTTACGACTCCCTCAAAACAGCATTTATGACGAAACCCGTCCTCCGACTCCCTGATGTCTCCAAACCTTTCGCTATTGCCACCGATGCATCCAAATGGGCAACTGGCGGCATCCTTTTACAAACGGACACTAACGGAGATTGGCATCCTTGTTCCTATCTATCCCAATCCTTCGCGCCGGCGGAACGCAATTATGACATCCATGACCGCGAACTTCTCGCCATCCTGTGTGCCTTACGCGCCTGGCGTCATTATCTGATTAGTTCCCCTACCCCTACTCAGGTCTTTACTGACCATAAAAATCTGACTTACTTTCGCCAGGCTCAACTACTCAATCGTCGCCAGGCTCGTTGGTTGCTCGATCTCCAAGATTTTGACCTTCGCATAGATCACGTTCCCGGAAAGCTCCTTGCAGGCCCTGATGCTCTCTCCCGATGTCCCGATCACATTCCTGTCAATGACACCTCGGATAATGCTGACGTCACCCTTCTCCCCGCCTCTTTCTTTGTAAATTTAATTGACACTGCCCTTGATAGTCGGCTCCATCGAGCTTCCCTTTCGGACCCTATCGTCCTCGACTGGCTCAACCCTAAACCCTTGCCCGGTTCCTCTGCCACTCGTCACCCGACTGACTGGTCCTTCGACGACGGCAAACTGTGTAGAATACTTTAGTAGTCACTATATATATTAGTTATGGTACTATACCTGTAGAATACTTTAGTAGTCACTAAAGTAAGTAAGTACCGTACGAAGGTTCTAAATAGTCGGGCTCAGGTAAGCCCGTGGCTGTACTACTGTACCGTATGGAATATTCCAACACTCCCCCTCAAACGGAAGGGGTGCAGCATCTGTTACAGAGGATAAACAGTAGAAAGAAAAGTAATCTACCTGTAGTTGTTCCAATGAATGATTGGTAGTCCGTATGTAAACGAATGAATGTTGATGTGCGATCGTCCCAGTTGCAGCATTCGAGCGGTGTCCATATATGGTAAGTCACGGCACGGTATCGATAGGGGTCTTGCTGCACCGTATGCGGTCGCCCCTAGGGCTGCCATCTTACCGTCTCATGTGCTGGGAACTTGCTAACATCTTCTATAGTCTTGTACATCATGTACGATGCGTCTGATTCGCCCGATATGGCTGCGACGCGATAGTGTGACTCGGTAAGTGAGTTTTTTGGTGTTGACGCTTTCTAGGGTGCGACTTTAGTCGTCCATGTCGACGTGGTGGGTTTGGCCATCCGATAGGCCGCCTGGGATGCTTGCTGGGTGTGGTGGACAGCCTAGGTACGTCGATCAACTTGCGGTTGTATCGTCCGTACTGATTCGCCTTCTTTGCAGCTAGCGGATCCGTTTCGACTCGTTTCGAGTCGCGGCGCGCGTCGCTCGTTGCGCCATCCTTACCACCTCGTCTCCCAGCCACCTGGACGCCTACACCATCGCTCTGGCGCGTCCAATCGCCTTCGACGTCTCCCAACGCCTTCAACTCGCTCAGGTGGCCTCCTGGCCCTGTATCTCGACTTGGCGCGATCGTCTCGCTGCCGTCTTCGTCGCCACTCGTTTGGCATGGCCTCTGGACATATCTAATGCCGTCTCCACCTCGACGACTTCCGACTCGCCTAACTCGCCCAGACAACCTCCTGGGCCCATAGTTCGACTTGGTGCGACCGTTCCGCTGTCGTATGCATCGGCGCCGCGTCCTGGACAGTCTGGGGTGCATGGTGGAGACCCTGGTATGTCGCTGACGTCGTGTGGGGAATGCTGATCATTTTCTTCGTCATCCGGTGTCGATCGCTTGTACGCAATCGCACTCTCATTCTCCCCCACGATCGACATGCTTCGACTCGTCAGCAATCGCTCCCCCTCACTCTCGAGGTTTGGGGACTCCCACACAACCTCTCTGTTGACTGGTGGGTCTGCACTCCCATGTGCAATGCTCCCGTTTCGTTTGAAGATGGTCTTGCCATCTGACTCGACCTGTGTGCATACCTCTGTAGGTTTGCTGATTGGTGCAGGTGCGCCGTTATGTACGTGCGCTTTCTCTGCTTTGTCTTTGACTCTCGCCATCTCTGTCTCGACCTCCTTGGCCTGTTCGTCGGCCTCACCCATCCTCGCACACTCAACCTGAGTCGCGGTGGGGGTCTCGACCGGTGGGTTCGGCATTCCCTCCACTGGCCTTGTCAACCCTGTGCTTGTAGCATGTGGGTGTGTGACGTCAGTGGTCGTTTCGTCGATCCACTGGTCGGCCGTTTGGGGTTCGACTGTGGCTGCACGGTGGTCATCCGTGGCCACGCGCTCTGCTTCGACTCGGTGGTCAGCCATCTTGCCAGCTCGTCTCTCGAGTGGCATGTCTGGTGGGAGCTGCAGTGTGCTCTGTAGCCTCACTGGCTTGGTGCGTTTGCAGTCGCGAGCCTTGTGGCCGCGGTCTCCGCACTTGCGACAGGTACCGTGGAACGTCTCAGGTTCATGCGCAGCCACCTGTGGTGCCACGCTCCTCCGGTAGTCGACCGTTTGTCGTAGCGTAGTCATACTAGGTTTGTCATAGCATTCGAGAAGCTGTGAATACCACTCGTTCGCGGTAGTCTTGCTGTCGAATTTGTCGTGAATGAGTGATGGGGTGGTCGTGACTATGACATATTGCGCTTCTGTTTCATTGCGCAGCCATGCGGCTTGAGTCCATGGATTGAATGACTTTGGCTTCGTTTCCGTGCCGTCGAGATGGCCAAGTAAGCCTAGACATTTTGCTGCGTGAATTAGCTTCACGCGGTAGTCCGACCAGTTTCGTCCATCGAAAGCTAAGTCCGGTACGAGAATTTCTTGCCTATTGACTTTCGTCGAATAAGGCATTCTCGGGTCCGGTGAGTGGTCTACTGAGCACAGGCGGGGCTCATAACCTGTAGAATACTTTAGTAGTCACTATATATATTAGTTATGGTACTATACCTGTAGAATACTTTAGTAGTCACTAAAGTAAGTAAGTACCGTACGAAGGTTCTAAATAGTCGGGCTTAGGTAAGCCCATGGCTGTACTACCGTACCATATGGAATATTCCAACAAACTGCTGTATCAGGGACGCATTTACGTTCCTTGTGACGACGCTCTCCGGCGCTCCGTGGTGTCCGGGTGCCACGATCATGAAACGGCAGGACACCCGGGGTACTTGAAGACCCGCCAGCTCGTCGCTGCAACCTACTGGTGGCCTGGCTTGGCGTCATTCGTCCGTCGTTACGTCGACGGCTGTGCTGTTTGCCAACGGAACAAGGTCAACACTCACCCCTCCGTGCCTCCACTCATGCCCATCCGCTCTACGTGCACGCGCCCTTTCCAGCAGGTCTCGTGCAACCTCATCACCGGTCTCCCTTCTTCCTCTGGCTTTGATGCTCTCTTGGTCGTGGTCGACCATGACCTTACGAAGGGGGTAATTCTCTGTCCAACTACCGCCACCGTTACGGCCGAAGGGATTGCCTCGTTATTTTTTACCCATGTTTTTACCCGGTTTGGCCTATATGAAAAGATTATCTCCGACCGTGGCCCCCAGTTCGCCTCTTCCTTCGCCAGGGAATTAGGACGACTCCTCGGATACGAACTCGCCATTTCCACTGCATATCACCCACAAACCGACGGAGAAACTGAACGTGTGAATCAGGAAGTAGAAACATATTTACGGATCTTCTGTGGAAACGAACCAACAACCTGGGCCAATCACATTACGATGGCAGAATTTGCGCACAACCACCGTCCCCATTCGGTCACTGGAAAGTTGCCCTTCTTTCTCATGATGGGCTTCGAACCCCAAGCCCTGCCAACAGTTATTCCGTCATCGACTCTTCCGGCTGTAAACCAACGCATGTCTCTTCTCACGGCAGCATGAAATGAAGCCCTTGCCGCTCATGAACTCGCTAGGCAAACCATGGCAGCAAGATCCAAACAGCGGTTTACCCCGTTCAAAATAGGAGATAAAGTATGGTTAGAAGCAAGGAATTTGAGATGCCTCGTAGTAAACCCCAAATTCGCCGCAAAACGAGAAGGACCATTCGTTATCACAAAAATCCTTTCACCTATTACATATCAACTACGCCTGCCACAGACTTGGAAGATCCACCCAGTATTCCATGCCTCCCTTCTTTCTCCCTATCGTGAGAATGACACTTATGGAACAAACTTCGCACAACCACCACTGGACTTAATAGATGGTGAGGAAGAATACGAAATTGAGGAAATCCGACACCATCGTGGTTCCGCAGCACATCGCTCTTTCCTAATTCAATGGAAAGGATACACAGCCGAAGAAGACTCGTGGGTTCCCGAGCGGAACTTAAAACATTCCGCAGCACTGCTGAACGACCATAAAAAACGTCATAAACTTTGAAATCCTTCACCGTCTCTTTCCCTTCAGTTTTATGTTTGACTTTATTCCTAAAGAAAAACTCTCCCATTTTACATTTCGCTTCCGTTATAAAGTTCCTAGCTCCCATTCCCTGCAACACGCCTATTTCTGTAGATATGACTATTGCCCTTTCCACCATACCTTCTAATTCTCCTCTTCCCCTCGCTCACCATGGGCTTAACTTATACCGTTAGATCCGTTTCACCTATCCCAGAACTTGTTGACAAAACTCCTTCGTCATCATCCTCCTACGACACCGCTCCGGAACAAATCCGCCTCCAATTACATGACCAAGACGACTCCGTTTCCACAACGGCAGAAGCAGGGTGGGGAGAGACTTCCGATGATGCCTGGCGGGTGGCGAGACCCGCATTAGATACGCCAGACCCTTTCGCTGTTCGCCCTCTTAGTTCTCACCCACCGATTTTGTCGGTTCTTCTCCCACCAGCGTCTCACCGTCTTCGGACCGACACGCCAGATGACACATATGCCCAGCTGCTTCTCCACCGAATCACTGACTCCCGTTTGGCAATCCCAGCCACCAGTCACCTCGACTATGGGTCCCCCCTTCTTGCACTATACAAAGCCCTCCTCAAGACCGAACGCATGGATCTCCTGATCCACAACAACTCCACCAACCCTGACGCCCACATGACCCTCGTCATGGGAGTCCTACGACACATCAGGGATCATCTACGTGGTGCGCTTGTCACAGCGGGATACCAACTTCACTTCGGCGAATTCCTTGCTGACGTTGAACGTTACACGCGAGAACTGACCCTTGCGCAAGGGGTCCAACCGCCTCCTTATTCATCTCTCCCAACCCCGAGTGCCTCCTCCTCCCCTCTCGACCCTGCCGTCGAGGCATCCCTCGCTCACACCGACGCATGGCTAGCCGGTCTGGACGGGAGGCTTGTTCTACCTCCCAATCATTCCCGCTACCCCGAGGCTTGTTTCAAGTGCCACTGCCTCGGACATCGTCGGGCACACTGCCCCCAGTACCAGTGCCCATTATGCCTCGTCTGGGCTCCAGGCCATGCACAAGTTCATTGCCCAACCCGGCCGCGACCTCGACCTCCCCGTCGTCCGACCTCTTCATCATTGTCAGGGTCATCCCGCACTCAGCACTCCCTTCCTCAATCGGACTCGCTCCCTCGTCCTTCACAACGTTCATCCGTCCCACGTCGCCATCGTACCGTCTCCCCTATCTCTCCCCTCCCCTCCCTGACAACGACACACATGTTGATGACGTGTGGGATGACGTCGCCTACGCTAACGTCACGGGTTCCCCCGGTGGATTCGCTTTGGATCTCTGAGTCACCTCGGCGGTGCATATGTGTCTCAAGAACTGGTTCTCGTCAGAGACTCGAGGCATGGTGGGGGGGTAATGTTACGATTCTTCTTCGTCTTGTACAATCACTACGTATTATCTCGTCTTTTCTTCCGTCTTGATGACTTCTTCACGGTAAACCACGGTTTCACCTTTCACCTGTCATCAAGATTACACTTACTTTCCTTCTTTCTGTTTCCTCGGACTTCTATAACTGACTCATATACTGAGTCATACTTACTCATCATTCTTTACTCTTCAACAGAGTTCTTTCCGTTTCCATCGCATTCTGCGATGTTCTTTCATCTATCCTTTTACTTCCTTTTTCCTTTCATAGTCTTGGTCCGTGCTAGCCCCTCCTAACATATATAAACCATACTAGCACGACCTGTAAAACTTAACTTTGAGCTCCGCAATTCTATGCTTAGTCTTGCCTCTCAGTTCGTCGGCTTCAGTCCCAAGTCCCTCAGTCCCAGTAAAGGCCTCTCTCTAACGAAGCCTTCTTCAAGCCCTAGTCCTTGTCCTCTCGTCCTAGTCATCTTGCGGCTGCGTGCGAGCCTACCCGGCCCACACGTAACATGATGTTTGAGGGAGGGGCTAGGCTACCAACCCGGGAAGCAGATGGAGAAGACTGTGAAAGAGTTGGCACATCTATGAAAGTGGAAATATTTGATGCTGCATCTGGAATAATGCTGGGTTTGACAGGATATTTATGATATAAACCAAATTGATCAGGTTTTGTTTGGTAGGAAGGTGGACTTGGAGGAAGTGCTGGAAGTGGGGGTTCAGGCTTAGGGGAAGCATTGTTCCTCTGGGGTAATGGGGCTTGATGAAGGCCAGCCTTGCCAGGTAAATAGTTTGCATAGCGAGGAGGAAGACAGATATGGTGTCCAGAATGTGCAGAGAACACCTGGGGTGCCTCATTGGAAACGAAAGGGCCAGCTGGGTTTTCCAGCTGGGGATACTAGTATCAAGTCAACAAGAATAGTGAATACAGAGATGTAATCCATACCTTATCCATGTTCAAGGTCCCACCCACATCAAATTCCATTCCAACATCATTCAAATGTCTGTATTGCATAGGATCCAGACTGTGGTGATGCTTGCATTTCTTATCTTTACAACGATCCCTTTCTAGATGCTGATGCGTGGTCAAAAAGACATTTTCAAGTTTCTGACATTGTGGGCATTGGGATTCATGGGCAGCAAGTGATCTTGAAAGTTGGAACTGTCTCCCATATCCCATACAACATAGGTCGTCCATCGTGAAAGAGTGAAAAAAGGGATCCAAGCAAAGATGTCGACAAAGTACAAAATACCTTTATATTTAATTTTGCATTGTATGTACAGGAATTTTCAAGTAGTTCAAAACTAATACCTGCTTGAAAACTTGAAAATAAGAAGCCTTATAAGTTTTTGCAACTCACCATGTGGTTTTGATTGTTGCCCTATGGAGTGATTCACATCGGAAACATAAAGATAAGGCAAATGAAGCTGTGTCGCATTGCACCCTGATTCCAAATAAACAAACAAAAGCAGTATCATGTAATCAATATGTCACACCTTGACCCCAATCTCCAACCATTCTCACAAATGGCAAAAAGTGAGCAAGGTCCCCTGAGTCTCATAATGAGACCATATCTGAAACTGATCAACAACACTGTGCTAAGAAGTACAACAAGAAATGTTCTAGAAATCTCAGGAAGTGTGGCCGGTAAGTAGGTCAAGTTTATTTGATCTGAGGAACTCATTGAATATTCTAAGAAAATGGAGAGAGAAAAAGTTTGACAATAGTGACACTGCATCCAAGGTCAGCTCTGATGAGAGTGACAACGACACTGCATCTGATCTGGATGAGGAGTACAAGATGGCAGCTCGTGCTATGACATGCTGTGTGGACATGTTTTGCAAAGTGGATAAGGTAATCAAGGTTGCACTTTATATTCAGCAGGATACAGCCTTTAGAAGGAACAGTCAGCTAGATGAAACAGAGTGATCGAAGCAGACAGAGTTCTTGAGTAAACTGTGCATATCTCCACTCTAATTAACAAGCTTTGAATTCATCTAACATATTAGAGCCCTGAAAACTATTGAGCAGTACAAATGGGATTATGAACTGCTGCTACATCACCAAGCCTTCAGGGTCTCATCAACAATCCTGATAAAGGGAATGAACTCCGGAAGGTCATTTCAGGGGTGCATATATTTTCTGGACTGTTAATAGTAAATTTAGATGAACTCTCTGATTGGCACAACACAATCTGATGACTGTGCATGACTTCATAACAAGATTAGTCTTTGTGCTGTGCCAAATCCAATGGAGGCTGCTGTGTCTCCTCCCATTTGTGCTGGATCTTTCTTGCAGTCTCACATGGGCTGCAATCATCCTTTTCTTGCATGCTTGCTCTAGCTGATTAACAGACTAACTGAATACGATCGTGATCCTGAAGGGTGAGTAAGTAATACCAACTAAGATGGTGCATAAACTCATTGTGTTTTAAACAAGAACCCATCAGTGTATCATGAGGCCATCAAACTCTCCTCGACAATCTTGGGCACTCCTACATTTTGCATGGCTGGTAAGCCTCCAATCTGTGATGAAGACGACATCCACAAGGGTCTAATAGAAGGATATCTCCTTGAATGTGTATGTCCCCTCATGCAGGTTATTTTATTGGTTGTCAAACTTCTGCACTACTAGGTGGTCCGACATACATTCACTGGCCCCTCCACTGCCCTAGGAGAAGAGTCACATGCGACGCATGCCTGTAATGCAGACTTGCATGATATGCATCAAGTCGAAGCTGTTAGTCTTGTGTATGCTTGCATTTTGGTAAGTTCTACATCCTCTGCACCAAACTGAACGTGCTCACCCAAAATATTCTGCAGGCTTGTTATGCGATGTCCTCAAAGAATCGCTGGTCAACAAAAGATGGGACATTTAACTATCGTGAATTCTACTACAATGTGATTAATGAAATTGAAGAAGACAAGACATGCAAACACTACAACCTATAAGTTTGTTACGTTTCCACTCCTTTTCCATTGCCTTTCATCTTGACGACTCCTTCATGGTAACCCATGGGTTCACCTTTTATTCATCATCAAGATTATGCTTATTTTCCTTCATTCCAATTCCTCGGACTTCTATAACTGACTCACTAACTGGGTCATACATAGTCATGTAATTCTTTGCTCTTCAACAGGGTTCTTTCCGCTTCTACCGCATTCCATGCTGTTCTCCTCGTTTATCCTTCTTTATCCTTTTTTCCTTTCATAGTCATGGTCCGTGCTCATTTCCCATACGTATATAAACTGCACTAGCACAACCTGTACAACTTAACTTTGAGCTCCGCAATACTACACCTAGTCTTGCCCAGCACCCTTGTCGACTTCAGTCTCCTTAGTCCCTCAGTCTCTGCCAAGGTTCCTCCAAAGAGGCCTTCTCAAGTCCCAGTCCAAGCTTAGTCCTAGCCACCTTGCAGCTACGTGCGAGCCTACCTGGCCCATGTTACGCTGAGCGTACTCTTGAGGACAAAGGACGAAGGAGCTAGCAAAGTAGTGCCTCTACCACGCAGAGGGCACACTTCCTTGATCTCTTATGCTAGCGAAGACTGAGGGGTTGCCACACGAAGGTAAGACTGAGGAGGACTTTGGCGACGACGAAGGGACTAGGAGTGACTCAAGATGATACACTGTATAGCGCAGATCGAGAATGAGAATAGAGTACAGTGGGAGAAGTACTTAAATAGATAGGGACGCGTAATCATGGAACAAGATGGAAGGAGAAAGAAGATTAGCTAATCTAAAGGGATGCGTAAGCATAGAACCTGATAGAACTCAGGAGAAGATTAGCTAACTACACGACTACGAGAGAAATCGTGAAGAAGAAGGAAAGTTCAGGAAGGAAGATGAAGATGGATGCGATCGCCACACGAGAAGAGAAGAATATGATCATATGAATAGAGAAACATACCACTAACACAAGAAGGTGTAGGACGAAGGATGGAGAAGCAGTATGTGGAGCGAAATAGGAGGAAAATTGTAACAGATTGCAACTACGCTCAAATATATGCCGGCACAAAAACACGCGCTCTCAACATTTCTTCTTACAATTACCTTGAGTTTGCACAGGTGTGCGGTGGTTGCAGTGATGGCCTGTAGACTTAATGTTGTTCATCCCTCCACTAGGTGATCATCTTGCAGACTTGACATCTGGTTTGGTCCGCACCACATGGCAAGTGCACTTTTTATCCTTTTATATCTTTTTTGGTTTCTCCATGCGGCCGCTGACTTTTGCTTGTGGTACTTGCACTTTTTGCTTGTAAATTAGCTTATGTATAATTTGAATACATTATGCACACTTGAGTTCCTTGTCTGGCTTGCAAGAAGATGAACTTAGATGAACTTATTTCCCTTGTGACACTAATTGTACTTTTTGGCTACTACAGAAAGTGCAAAAAGTGTAATAAGCTCAAATAACCAATATGCTAATTTGCTGATGCAGTAGGGTTGTCTGCGAGTTGTCAAGCTCCATCCCCTCCACAAGGTCCAGGCAGTGGGAGAGTGGATCAGCAGGGTTGGTTTTGCCAGGACAGTGAGTCAGCACCAGATCATATTACTGCAAGACCTGCTACCAGCGAGCCTGGCGACGCGAGAGGTCCTGGGGTTTTCAGAAAAACTCTAGATTCTTATGGTCAGTCAGGACCGCGAAAGGGAAATGGGCATCCAAGAGGTAATGGCGCCATTCTTTGAGGGCGAAGATGATCACAAGCATCTCGAGATTGGCAGCATGGTAGTTGCGTTTGGCATCCACCAACGAGCATGAAATGAAAGCAACCGGGTACCAGACATTGTTCTGGTACTGCGAGAGAACAGTACCGACCCCAAACCCTGAGGCGTCAGTTTCCACATGGTATGGGTCGGAATTGGTGGGCATAGTCAGGGTGGGTGCTGAGGACAAGGCAACCTTGAGGGCCGTAAAGGCCAACTGGCAAGCCGCGTCCCAGAGAAAATCCTTGTTAACAGATGTAAGCACGTTGAGAGGATGGGTGATCTGAGCAAAATTTTTAATGAAATGTCTATAGAAATTCAGGAAGCCGAGGAAACCCTGGAGTTCTTTCTTGGACATCGGCACAGGCCAATCCATGACGGCAGAAACCTTAGTGGGATCCATCTTGACTGCATTCTCAGCGACAACAAGGCCAAGGTATTTGGTTTCAAGGGCCACAAAGTTGCACTTCTCGTGCTTGAGGTAGAGCTTGTTATCCTGTAGGATCTGAAGCACCTCACGTACGATGGGCCAATGCTCCTTAAGTGTTGCTGTGAAAATCATGATATCGTCCATATAGATGACGACCTTCCCGCAGTTGATGAGATCATGGAAGAGCTGATTCATCATGGTCTGGAACATGGCAGGTGAGTTTGACAACCCAAAAAACATGACAAGTGGTTCGAAAAGACCATGGTTAGTGCAGAACGCAGCCTTCCATTCATCGCCCTCAACGAGGCAAACGTTGTTGTAGCCCCATCGAATATCGAGTTTGGTGAAATACTTGGCAGATTTCAGCTTGTCGACCAACTCGGACACGAGGGGGAGTGGGTAACGGTTTTTGACTGTAATGGTGTTCAATTTTCAGTAGTCTTGTACACGGCACAACCATCCATCCTTCTTTTTAACGAAAAGAACGGGGATGCAAAGGGCGACTTGGAAGGGCAAATCCGTCCTGACTGAAGGTTCTCTTCAAGAAAGTCATCGAGTTCCTGTTGCTCATCGGGTGAAAGATTATATGTTTTACAGTCAATGATATGGTCACCTGGTACAAGCTCGATGGCGTGGTCCCAGGGATGGTGAGGGGGAAGTGCATCGAAGTTTTCCTTTGCGAAAACATCTTCGTAATCATGATAGTGAGCGGTCACGGCTTCTTGAAACGTGGTTTTCAGCTTTTGTTGATTCACGGCCGCTGCAATGTCAGTGGAGACATTACGAATATAACTGTCAACTTTGAGTTGGAAGAGGCGCTCTCCCTCACTGAAGCACACACATTCCCCATCTTCGTCGTCATCAATGTCGAGCAATGCAGGTATGTGATCGTCACCACAGTGAAAGTTGATGGACCCCACTTGCCAATTAATGTGAGGGTTGTGAAGTCGCAACCAGTCGTGGCCAAGAAAGACAGTGTTGGTCCCAAGGTTTGTCACTGCAAGCGCGATTTGTTCTGAGTGATCCTAGATGCAGAGCTCGACAGTGACGAATTCCTTGATGCGACCAGCGGAGTTGTGCGTGCCGTCCGCGTTGTAAATGGGAATGGGACGGGGAAGTTTATCAGTGGCCATCACTTTCTCAACGATGAAGGCACGGTCGATAGAGGAGCTAGTGCACCTGGAGTCGACAAGTGCTGTGATGGAAAACTCGCAGGCGTCTCTGGTGAGGAGAGAGGCAGAGAGTTTGAGGGAATTGTTGTTGGTTGTCGTCCGATGAATAAATTTTGGACGGTGTTGGAGGTCACGAAGAACCCAATGCACATCATCAGCAGAGAGCATGCAGAGGTCGGCCATGAGGGAAGAATCGACCTCAGAGAGACATGAGTCATGTACAAAAGAACGAAGATGATGAGAAGCGCGGGACTCATTGGGACCATCATCCCCCGTCTTGATCCATTGTACAGACCAAGGGTCAATAGTGTTGACCCATGTTAGGCGGCCGTTCTTGGAGACACGACGCTGTGTACGGACAGAACGAGGTGGCGGAGGCGGAGAAGAGAGTGCAGGGGTGGAAGACAGGGGAGAGGGCGGTATTACTTCGAATGTGGTCGTCAATTGACAACGGGGGGAGGAAAGTGGGGGAGAGGGAGATAGAGAGGAGGTAGTAAGTGGTGGTAAGTCGGAGTCGATGGGGTTGGTGGTCTCGGCAACGTCGAGTACAGTAAATCGGTTGGAAAACTGTCCAGACGAAGTACAGGCAATGGGGGTAGTGCGACCATTAACTACGCCCCTTTTACAAAATCCTGGTTCTGTTCAACTACTT
>JBBPJJ010000873.1:0-10503 GCA_038088635.1 Veloboletus limbatus
AGAATTTGTTTTTATCACAATGATCACACTTAGCATTTAAGCCGTGTGCACAAATAATGTCCTTGTCATTAGGTACACTATATACATCCTCTACACTACTCGACGCTGTATAGGAAGTGGACGGTGAGGATTGCACGATAGTGATCATGGGGAAAGAAACAAACCTTTCTTCCATGAACGCATCGACATCAGAACCGTAGATATCAATGATATTGTCAGCGTCCCAGGTTTCGCTGATATGGCTAACCCAGCGCTTAGAGTGCTTTGAGGGACATTCCGGCTTATTGAGGTCTTCAAGGAAGAAGGCGCAGTTGTACTGCACTGGTGAGAGAGGAGGAGAGGGAGTGGATGGCACGACAGGTGCCGATGGAGGAAGGGCGACAAGCGGTGTCAGGGTGATGGAAGTGGACGGGATGGGAGACGGAAGTGAACAGGACAGGAGACAGTGGAGACGGGGGTGATGTAAAGTCCAGCTGTTGAAGGAGCAGGAGAGCTGCGTTGATAGACCTTATAGTCTCGCAGGATGGGTGGATGTTAAGCTGATGCCCGAATGCAAAAGCTTCCTTGGTCTGCGCAACTGTTGCAGGACCACCCTGTCCTTGGTATTGTTGAGCGCTTTTGTGAGCGCTCGCACGAGGGCCGGTGATGATGGGATGAGGACCGTGGGAGCAAGGGGGACAATGGCGGTGGAGGCGAAGTAGTCACTGCTTGGTTCGGAGGAGTCCTTGACGAACTGTAGTGTGTTTCGCTTTTCGCGCTGCTGTTTGCCACCCCGCTTACCACGCTTGGTCTTCTTCTTCTCAGAGTCAGCGTTCTCCCCCTGCTGCTGCCTCTGAGAGGGCACTGCAGGGGGGTTCTGCTGTTGACCCTGGAAGGAGGGGTTGCCGGGCTTTCACTTAACGGCAGAAATCTTCTGCGCCTGCTCTGGCGCCTTACCTTTCCCATTCATGTTCTTTGACTCCCACACAAGAGTCATGGACGATACGTTCTCCTGGACGGTAGGAGGGACGAAGTCTCCATCGTTGTCACGTTTCTGCACAAGTAGCTGCGCAATGACGTCCATGGAGGGGGGGAGCTTGGACAAGAGAATCATTGCCTGGATGTTGTGGGAATGGGGTAGTGGTTGGTCTGAAGGCGCGTGAATAGCGTTTTGAACTTTGCCAACGCCACAGCCGGATTCCCAGAAGTGGGAATGGTCCCATCCATGATGGCCTTAAAATCTGCATAAATCTGTGGAAGTCCGGGCTTCCCATATTCGTTCCAGATCGTGTCCAGAAGGGTGAACGCATGAGTCTCAGAAACATACTTGTAAAGAAGGGTTGGCGAGAGCAAGAGGCAAATGATTCCCAAAATCTTATTGTTGGCCTCAGTCTATTTCACATACATAGCTATGACGTCGGGGTCACTGTCCGTAGCGATGGGGGGGCAAGAGATTGTCTTGACCCAGGAGCTGCCGGTCACCAAGATGGCGCTCTCCATCCTCAGCCACCAGGTGCTGTAGTTTGCACCGGTGAAGACCAGGATGTTGAAGTTGGAGGACAAAGTAGACGAAGACATCTACGGTTAGGGTGATTAGTACGATGAAATGTCAAAGGTTCCAGAAGGAACGATGACAAGGGTTCGCCATAGGCGCTCCCTAGTTGCAGCGGCGCATCGTGTAGAATGACGCAGCAAAGGCTCTAGGCGAGTCGCTTAGCAGCTCCAGGTGCAGTGATTGCTTGCACTCCCTTCGTGCTTAGCAGGGCTCATAACCTGTTTGACAACACAGAACGCGGAGGTTATTTAGGTTACTCACATTGTTGAGGTGTTGAGGCTAAACGGTGTTGAGGCAGATGATGGTGGTTGTACAACACAGTGTTATTAGAACTCAGACGTTGAGCTTGAATCTTATATAATGACATGTGATGTATGATTATATAAGCTACTCTAAGTAAATATGAAGAGAGAAAGAAATAGGCGCGAAGGCAGCTAAAAGATAGCGCGTTCAACATGTTTTACGATGACTACATATCTTCTGGCTGGATCTCCTGTTTTGCAACAAAAGATCAGGCTCTCCAAGTTACTAAGCAGTTCTTCACCTATGTACGAACTCAATTCAATGCCAACATTAAACATTGGCACTCTGATGCTTGGGGAGAATTCACTTCCAAGGCGTTCACTGAATTCCTTTGGGATAACGGTGTTCATATTCACCAGTCTGCTCCTTATGCTCACCAGCAGAATGGACGCGTGGAGCTCTTCATATGCACACTCGTGGACAAGGCTCAGGCTATGCACCTTGATGCCTGCCTACCCCTTTCCTTCTGGCAATTCGCCCTTGAGCATGCAGCTCATGTTTACAACTGCACCCCAAATGCTCACCTCCAGTGGAAGACTCCTCACGAACTGCTTCATGGGCGAAAGCCTGCTATCTCTCATATTCGAGTTTTCAGATGTAGTGCCTATGCACACATTCCTAATGAAACCCGAAAGGGTAAACTTGCCCCTAAATCCGAGATGATGACATACCTCGGTGTAGCTCCTGGTAATGACTGGAACTACCTCTTCATACAGAGTAACACTACCCATTTACTGCCACACATGCCGTCTTTGACAAGCATTACTTTCCTAATTGTGAGCGCATGTGACCCTCTGGTCTGGTATCTCACCGTTTGCCTCCACATCGGCATAAGGACAACCCAGATGTTGATTCCGGTTCCATCCCTTGTGATGATGATGATGACACAGCTACTCCTCACTCTCATCCTCCACCAGTTGCACCTGGATCTCCTTCAGGTAAGCATCTGCCTTTTGTGGAGCTTGCACTGGTTACTCCTCCTCATGCACCTCATCCTCTTCCGGCTGTGCCCCCTGCTCCTCGTTGCAGTGAGCATCAATGATGCCCACCTGTTAGGCCGGGTGACATCTATGGTGAACAATGCCACCCTTTACAGCAGCTCAAGGAAATTGAGCATTATACCAGCTGGCGTGAAATTGTCCAGCTGGGTCCCTCTGCCTCCTCCGATCCCTCTGTTGACGCTCCAGGTGAACCCTCTGTGGAGCCCGATGAAAGGAACTCATTGAATTCTTAGTTTGTGCAGGGGGAGATGAGCTGGCCCAATTCTTACTGGATCGTGCCATCCCTATGGACAATCACCACCATGCATCAGTAAATTATTGTGAATGGTCATACCGCAATATTCTTAAGCTGCCATCAGATGAACAATCTCTCTGGTGTAAGGCTGGTGAGACTGAGCTGCAAATGCTCCAAGACTGAAACGTCTACCAGATCATTGATCGCCCTGCTCACCATAAGTGATTAAAAACCCATGGGTCTTCAATGTCAAACCTGATGGCCTTAAATGCACCGGATTGGTCACCAAAGGGTTCTCCCAAGTGGAGGGCATCTATTTTGATCATATCTTTTCCCCAGTAGTGGGATTCAAAACCATCCCATGCATGCTCGTGCTCGCCATGCTTGAGTCATGGTACATAACCAGACTAGATGTACGATCTGCCTATCTCTACAGCAAACTGGAAGAGGAACTCTACATGGAGTTTCCTGAGGGTTTCCTGCCCCCTCATCCCAAAGGCAAGGTCCTACAACTCCTGTGCGCAATCTATGGCTTGAAACAAACCAGACTCATCTGGTGGAAAACACTAGATAAGTCTATGAAGGAGCTAGGATTTACCTGCTTGCACTCCAATGCTGAACTATTCATCTATTGAGTTGGTAAAACATTTGTGCTCGCTATCATCTATGTTGATGATGCCCTCTTCTGTGGACCAAACTGAGCTTTAGTAGATAAGCTCAAGGCTGCATTCATGAAGAAGTTGGAATGTTGTGATCTCAGGGAACCTCATGAATTCCTCCGAATAGCAATCAAGTGAGATGGTCGAAAAATCCTCCTCAATCAACAAGAATACCTCACTAAAGTACTTGAACGTTGTGGCATGGCAAATGCTAGGCCTGCCTACACGCCACTCCCTCCTGGCTACTATCTGGAGAAGAACGATGCCCCTATCAACCCTGCATTGTGGATGCGCTTCCAGCAGGTCATCGGCTTGTTACTTTACCTCATGATCAGCACTTGACCTGATATCGCACACGTGGTTAACACCCTTGCCTGTGCATCTGCAAATTCATCACAAGCCCATCTTGAAAAGGCCCTGCATATCTGCCGGTACCTTGTCAGCACACAATGCTACATGCTCGTGTATGATGGCTCCTTGGATAATGGACTCTATGCTTGCACTGACTCTGATTGGGATCAAGATCATCTCACCCACCATTCCCAAACTGGGTACTATATGAAATTGGCAAACTATGTGTTTTTGTGGAATTCACACTTACAAAAAACCACCACCCTGTGTCCACTGAGGCGGAGTACATGGCTTTGAGCAATTGTACTTGCCAAGCCATCTGGATTCGCCAGATGATGAAGGAACTTGGTTTTAACCTTGGTCCAATTTCCATCTGTGGTGACAATGAGGGGTCACTGTTTATCATGCAAAACCCCATTACAAAGAAATGATTGAAGCACATCCAAATCCGGTATCATTTCATGCAGGACGTAGTAATAAATACCAAGGATGTTGAGCTACTCTATATCACTGGAACTGACAACCCAGCAGATATGTTCACCAAGAACCTCGTTCATGTCACATTCGAGAAGTTCTGCTCACAACTCGGTCTTGTTTTCTCCAACAGCGTTTAAATCCGCTATGTTCTCTTCTGTCGGTGCTTACTCTACTGTGTACACCAAGCAAGAGGGAGTGTTGAAAATGTACTGTACTCCTATCTGATGCTTAGTAATAAGCTGACTAAGATACCTGCCTGTACACTATATAAGCAAGAGCTGAGTACAAATAACATTAGCTGACTTACTATCACTCTTGACTCTCAACCATCACCATCTCTCTCAGGTATGTAAGACTTGTCTGCATCACTCTTCCCATCTCCCTGCAAAGGGAGAATGCCATTGCAACAGTGGGGAGATGCTCAACTGGGTCTTTAGGAGGGCATGATGGTGAGTGCAAGTGGGAATTGAGCATTTGAATGTTGTATGCTCACCTTGACAGTGGCACTGCCAGCTCAGCACAGGGCCTTGGAACCTCCAAGGAGGTAAGATTGGTACTCCATTTTAGTTTTGAAACACTAAGGCAGATACAACCAGAACTCAACCTGGGTTTTCTAGGTTGGACTCAGTTGCTGTCCAAGCCCTTTGTGATCAATGTTACTGGTGAAATAAAACCATGACTCAATCTGGATCATGTGACATTGGGCAGCGACCACTTTCAAAGAGACCAGTCTAGGCCAAGATACTTGACAGTGTGGTGAACCTATGGCTGTCTGTGAAGGAAGGATGTTTGGGCAGTCAAGCCTGATTTATTGAAGGAATGTATCATACTCCTATTTATGCTTAATAATAAGCTTAGTAATATCGCTACCTGACATGTATATGAACAGGAGCTAAGTGTGAAATAATTTAGCTGACTTAGAATCCTTCTTGACCTGCAACCACTTCCATCTTCCAAGGTATGTAAGTTTTGTCTGCATTGCTCTTCCCAGCTCCCTGCAAAGGAAGCAGCTGATTGCAACATGTTATGAGCCCCACTTGCCATCTGAACAAGACATGCAATGCAGCCTATCTGGAATGATGACTAGTAATGGAAATGATGCAAAAATGCTCTTTTCAGAGGTCAATGACCAGTCACACCTGAAAAAGGCAGACACTAGATGACACAGGAATGCTTGCTGGCACAGTTACCCAGACAATGGACTAGGGCAAACGTTGTCTTGCCCAATGTCTGGCTCTCAAACCTTTGTTCAGCGATGCAATTATTCTGCTCCCCTCCTTTTTTTCTCTATCACATTTGGAGCTAACAAGGTTCTATCCAAGAATCATCAAACATGTCCTTGTCTTCAACTCTCAAAGGGATCCCAATTCTCACTGGCCCAAACTACCAATGTTGGGCCCAGCAGATGGATGCTTACCTCCAGATATACCAATGCATTAAAAGGTCTTGTCCTATGGCACCTAAAGTTGCCAATGCAGAGGGCAAGACAGTCACAGCCATGCTGTCCTTGGCCAACCAGCAAGCCCTTGAGGCTAAATAGCTCAAGTGGAACAAAATGAATAATTATGTCCTCAAAGGCATTCAGCTCAAAATTGATCAACAAATTGCAAATCGATTCCACCAGGCTATGAGGGCACGGAGGATGGCAAGGAGTTCTCAATCATGGATATCATAATTGCGCTTGGTGGGGGCAAGGGTCTGAGATAGATAAGAGCATGGATGCCAGTCACCATTCATATCCATTTGAAGGAGAATACTCATTTAGACACATCAGTAGCGATAGTGAAGGATCATGTAACATCAGGGAGTTGGAGAAGGGGTCATGACATAAACAACCTTTTGTCCATTTCCAGGGAATGGTCTTCTTGGTGAGGTCAAGAAGAGGTCAGGCAACATCAGAATATCCTTTGATGAACCTTTGGTAGAAGTTAGTGAAGCCTAAGAAAGACTGAACCCACTTCAGATTTGTAGGTATTTTCCAGTTAGAGATTCCATCTAGTTTGACGGGATCCATGGTGATCTGTCCAGGTTTGATGATCATTTGTACCCAGATGCTCAACCTCAGAAATGTCAAAGACACATTTCTTGAGTTTGAAATGGAGATCCAACACTTCCATTCGTTGGAGAACATGTTTGGTGTGTTCTTCATGCTGCTGTGGATCTGGGGAATATATCAGGAGGTTGTCCATGTAAATAATCAACCATCATTTTGAAATCATAAGATGGAAGGAATTGTTCATGAATCTCTCAAATATGGCAGGAGAATTAGTCATCCTGAAAAACATAACTGTTGGTTTGAAAAGGCCATGATATGTGATGAAGGCTGACTTCCAGCCAATACCCACACCTGTTGCACAGAACTCAAAATCTGGAAACAATCCCATAGAAACCCATCTCGCCAACCAAAAGCAAAAATGCACTCCCCTCCCTCCATGACATGAGGACATTAGGATGGTTGGTAGTCAATTAGTCCTAAGCTGGACTGGCAGGGACTCCAAAACCCAGACTCCCACGATCCCAGCGGTCCCTAGTTCCAAAGTCACACACAGTTCAGCTGGCATGGAATGAACCACAACCACCCAAGAAATCAAATCATCCAATGCATACTCAGTAAAATATGTGATAGGAGGTGCAGAATATCTCTCAAAACACCTGATTACCATAGTAGGCAAACCTGTAATGCTGGAACTTCTTGCATTGTCCCTATTCCACATATCACAACTAAGTGGAATATCGTGAATGGCCATTGATACTATTAGAGCTGTGGCCTTCTTGCTTGAGGAAGAAATGTCCTCTTGTATGGCCACAACTATCCTGAACCACTTAAAGGACACAATTTCCAAGGATGTCTCCACTCACATCATGGCCGCTATATCTCCCCAAGTAGCCAAGATTCTCCAATCATCTGAGGCACTGGATGTAATCATGGCTAAAGCCCCCTCATCGTTCACCTCCCCTGAAACTACACTGAACTCTCCAAAGTCCTATAGTGAAGTGGTCAAATCAAACTCTATGCCAGCACAGCCATGCAACCTGGTGGTGGCAAGAGCCTTTGTCAGGGAGTGACAAATCCTCCTGAACCCTATGCCAATCCCTCCATGACCTCCGTAGTGCACAAACTCCAGGACTCCATTGCCCAGACCAAGGAGACATTCCCCGATGCCCTAGTGATTGAAGTTAAAGTGGTGGTCAAGTTAAAAAATGGCGGTCTCATTGTGGAGCTCAACTCATCCCATGCAGCTAAGTCGATTCAAAGTGAAGCAGTTCTTTCCCTATTTCTCACTAACATACATGCACTGGCAGAAATCAAAAAATGCACCTACCAGCTTATGATACCCTTTCTCCCCATCTCATCCTCACCATTTGACAAGGATGGGTTACACCTGGTAGAATTAGAAAACAACCTGCAAGAAGGGGACATTGAAAGAGCGAAATGGATAAAGCTGATAGAAATGAGGGAACCCTCTCAGCATGTCACCCATGTGATTTTCTTTCTCCCTTGCCCACATGCTGCTAACGTTCTCCTCAGAGACAGAGTATATATCACCAAAGAAAAGCTCCACCTGAAGAAAGAAAATCAAGATCCAATCCAATGCTATCATTGCCATAGGTTTGGACACATAGGTAAAAACTGTAACTCTGACCATGATGCCTGCGCAAAATATGCCAAAGACCACTGAGCCGAAGAATGTAATAGTGAAACAATGTTGTGCAGCAACTGCGGAGGAGAGGGACACACCAGTAACGACCACAACTGTCCCATATATATTATTAAATGCATAGAAACTGACACAAAATTCCCAGAGAACTCGTTGCCCTTCTTCCCACTAGCAAAGAATGAACACACGCTACACTCCTGCCCAGGTCTCCCATGCCAGCTGTCACCCCCATGTCGACCACAACTCAGACTCATACTGCACCTACATGTCCCATGTGCAAAGCTACCCTTGCCCTGTTTACTACCCAGCGCAGAAGAGGTAGAGGCAGGGAAGGATGCAGAGGAAGAGGTTTTGATAGGCATCATACAGTAGGAAGAACCACCACCTCGGGAACTGATCGTCACCATCCCACAATGGGCTCCAATGCCATCCCCTCACCTTCTTCATCTCCTACTCATCTGATGCAAAATACCCCAACCACTACGACTACGACGACGCTCCCACTGTTGAATACCCAAGCTAGCCTCACCATCACCAATACTGCCACCACCACTGTCATCACCTCCTCAACTACAACTGCCCCTCCACTGCCCAGATCACAAATGCCGGTGTTAAAAAGTAATGACACTCCCTACCACACACCTTTCTCATGAATAGCAAATGCCAACAAACATCAATGCGTAGGATATGGCAACAAAACCTGAATACCTCACGAACAGCACAGCAGGTGCTACTTAATACTATGAAAAATGCCAACTGGGATCTATTGGCTATACAAGAACCCTTCATTAACATATTAGGTAATACTTACACCACTAAAAAGTATCATGCAGTCTACCCATTGACCCAATATGAATCTGACAACAAATCACGAGCAGTCATACTCATCTCAGCAAAAATCAACACGAATCAATGGATGCAAATAAATAATACCCTTCCCATCATATGACATCATAGTAAATAGGATTAAAGGAGAGAATGGAAGCTGTGTAATTTTCAACATTTACAATGATTGTAATCACAACTGAACCCTAGAGCTCCTGAGCAGCCACCTCGAGACTAATATCCAAACTATATGCAACACAGATAATGACCACATGATCTGGCTGGATGACTTCAACCGACATCATCTCCTATGAAAAGACGACAGCAACGATCACCTCATGTCTACACATCATCTAGAAGCTGCCCAACCCTTGATCTATCTCCCTACTAGCTGAATATGGAATGATCTCCATCCTACAAAAAGGAACCCCAACACTACAAGCACTAAACATCAAGAACTGGACCCACCTAGATAACATTTCTGCTCTGATGAAATGTCTGAACTAATTGTCTATTGCCATACAGAACCTGACACACGAGGACCATGCATGGACCACATCCCCATTCTTATGACCATCAACATGACTATCTCTCGCCCAGCTGACATGATCACACGCAACTTCAATGATATAGACTGGAAAGAATTCAACAAAACCTTGAGTGAACTACTAGCTTCCACTCCCTCTGACACTCCTATAGTTACTAATGGCAAATTCCAGGCCACCTCAGACAAACTCACCCTAACAATCCCAAGCACCATTGATCAACATGTGCCCTTCTCCTGTCATATCCTGAACTCTGCAACCCAACTCCGTCGCTCCGCAACTTGGTTCCGTCATCCCGCCCTCTTCCAAACTCCCAAGGCATTCCACAACCCCGTTCCATTCCGCTCATTATGACGCTTCGTATCACATGACCTCTTGATTTTGATTGATGGCCTTTGACTTAGGACATTCGTTTCACATCCATCAGACTTGGACATTATTTGCGATCATTTGCAACCATCTTTGATACCCTGTCCATCATTTGATTCTATGATAGCCATCCACTCATCTGACTTCCGTTTCGTACTCCGTTCCATTCTGTCCCGCTCTGCAATTAGGTATATAAACCCGTTGATAGTCGCTAGAGTACCTCAGTTCGAATATCGACTTAAATTCAACTCCTCTTCTGTTCTCTGATCTCTGTCTGAGCTTCTTCGCTCGCATCCGACCCCCACTTGACTTCGCTGCCAGTCAGTGTTAAGTCTCTCTGCTCCAATTCCGCAAATACCAGGACGAGAGTCTGACAAGGGTGTAGCGCTCCGTTCGAGTCGCTGAAGCCGAAGTTCCGACAAGTCGTGCTACCCCGGAGTTGATTCAACCCGACTTTAACAGTATATTCAAACTCACCTTGTCATTGATTCTCACTATGGCTACTCGTACTACCAGATCTCGTTCTCGCGCTGAAGGCGCGATCC
>JBBPJJ010000874.1:0-13465 GCA_038088635.1 Veloboletus limbatus
ATAGGGTTCGGTTCATCTGGCGTTCGGTTCTGGGTTCAGCGCTTGGTGTGAACCTGAACCGAAGTCCAGTTCAGCGTTCGGCGGGGGGGGCCAGAGAACCGAACCGAACCGAACTTTTCCAACACTAATCCCAGCTAGAGATCCTAATGCTATGGACGTAGATGCAGTCACCGCCCCTTTCTCTCCCAAGCTCACCCCAGAAGAACGAAAATGCTGCATCCTGGAGAAAAGATGTTTCCGTTGCAGAAAAACTGGACATTCTGTGGACACATGTCGAACCTTCCCAAAGATCCCCCAAACCAACCCTCGTCCCCGCATACAGCGCACCCATGAAACCACAGCCAATTTAATTGAGCTGGATGACGAAGAAACTGCCCCAACTGTGAAGAAGGTCAGGTTCCCTATCCCAAAGAAGGATTTTTAACTAGGGAGTCTTGATCGACGCGACCCACTCCCTCTTCCTTACAATGTGCCCCTGTACTAGTATCCACGACTACGAAGGAATCAATGATCATTCCCCTTGAACTCATTGTCCCTTCCTGCACATTACAAACCGTCGAAACAAAAGCCCTTGTTGATAGCGGAGCAGACATCTGCTGCATCGATTGGGACTTCATCAAGAAACATCGTCTCCCCACCTCTCGTCTCTCTTTCCCCATCCACGTCACAAATCTCAACCAAGAACCCACCTTCAAAGGAGGAGTACGGTTTACCACCACCTTGTTCTCCCACATCAATGGGATCGCGCACAAAATCCTATTTTATGTCATGAACTGCGGACATCAGAACGTAATCCTTGGTCTTCCCTAGCTTAAAGCCGTTAACCCTCGAATCAACTGGAGCAAACAAACCCTCTCCCTAGACAAAGGAACTGACCAGTCCAAGGAACTAGTCGCTCTTCACAACGATGATGTTCGTCAAGATTTGGCAAAATATCAACGATACCAACCACATGAAGATCCCCCTCCCAATCACGTTCATGTCGACTCAGGACGAGAAGCTCGACTATACAATTATCTGGATTACGAATCTGAACAACAATACCTCGTTCGGGCCAATGACAATCGTATCATCCATCGCATTCTTTGCGTTGGAAGTAAACTCATTCCCAGAGGAGATCCCCGCATTGCTAAACTTACCACCGCTACCGAGTTAGCCATGGCTGCTGAGAAACCCAAAGTACAATTACCCTCAGTCTACAAAGACTTCACTTCTGTCTTCTCGAAAGAAGCCACCGACCACCTTCCCCCATCCTGACCATATGATCACAAGATTAATCTCTCTGACTTCTTCGTGCCAAAGATTGGCAAAATCTACCCACTCACTCCTGACAAACAAAAGGCGACCGAGTCCTTCCTCAACAAGAATTTGAAAGCTGGGAAAATACGACCATCAAACTCCCCCCAAGCATCCTCCTTCTTCTTCGTCAAAAAGAAGGATGGCAGACTACGCCCCTGCCAAGACTACTGGTATCTCAACGAACATACAGTTCATGATGCTTATCCTCTTCCTCTTATTTCAGACCTCGTTGACAAACTCAAAGATGCCAAGGTCTTCACCAAATTCGACGTCCGATGGGGGTATAACAATGTATGGATTAAGGATGGGCACCAATGGAAAGCTGCTTTCATCACCCACAAGGGACTTTTCGAACCAACGGTGATGTTCTTCGGCATGACAAACTCTCCCACTACCTTCCAACGCTTCATGACTGATTCCTTCTGTGACATGATAGCCGAAGAATGGTTGGTTATCTACATGGACGACCTCCTAATCTACTCCCCCGATGAGAAGACTGACGAAGAACGTACCTGATGAGTCCTTCAACGTATGACAGAGTTGGACCTCCATCTCAAATTGGAGAAATGTACCTTCGCCGCCTCTGAAGTTGAATATCTTGGCATGATTGTCAAACCCAGGCAACTTGCCATGGACCCCGTCAAATTGGAAGGAATCGCTTCCTGGCCAATCACCTCCTCCCTTCGCGATGTCTGATCCTTTCTCAGCTTTGCAAATTTCTATCGCAAATTCATCCCTGATTACTCTACCATCGCCTGTCCCCTCATCGACCTCACCAAGAAGACAACCCCCTGGCGCTGGACCCCCGCTTGCCAGCAAACCTTTGAGAAACTCAAATCCCTGTTTCTTGCCAAACCTGTCCTCCATCTCCCTGACTTCTCTTCCCCTTTTGCCATCACAACCGATGCCTCCCAATATGCTTCCGGTGCGGTCCTTCTCCAGACTGATGTCAATGGCGACTGGCATTCCTGCTCCTACTTGTCTCAATCTTTCTCCCCCGCTGAGCGAAACTACGACATCCATGATTGCGAACTCCTTGCCATGATCCGTGCTCTCAAGGAATGGCACCATTATCTCCACGGCTCCCCACACCCCATTCAGGTCTTCACCGACCACAAAAATCTTACCTACTTCTGACAGGCACAAAACCTGAACCGTCGTCAAGCCCGTTGGCTTCTCGACCTGGCCGACTTCGACCTCCATATCATCCATGTCCCCAGCACCCGGCTTGCTACCCCGGACGCTCTCTCCCATCGCCCTGATTATCTCCCCTCCACCTCCGACAACGAGGGTGTCGTTCTCCTCCCTCCTTCGCTCTTTGTCAATCTTATTGATGCTACCCTCCATCATCACATCGTCTCCCACTCCTCTTCGGATCCCTTTGTCCTCCAAGCCTTACAGGCCTTGGATGGAACCATTCCTCCAGCCTTCTGTTCCCGCCTCTCTGACTGGCAGTACGCCGATGGTGTGCTTACCTACCAGGGCCACATTTACCTCCCACCCGACAGGATCTCCGCCATTCCATCCTACATCGCTGCCATGACCACGAGTCCGCCGGCCACCCTGGCTACCTTAAAACTCACCAACTTGTTTCCGCCGACTTCTGGTGGCCCGGCCTCGCACACTTCGTGCGGCAATATGTTGATGGCTGTGCTGTTTGTCAACAAGCCAAATCCAACACCCATCCCACTCTTCCCCCTCTTACCCCCATTCGCTCTTCTTGTATGCGCCCCTTTCAGCAGATCTCCTGTGATCTCATTACGGACCTCCCTTTCTCTGCTGGCTTCGACTCTCTCTTGGTTGTGGTCGACCATGGACTTACGAAGGGAGTGATTCTCTGTCCCACAGTCAAAACGGTCACTGCTGAAGGGGTAGCACACTTCTTTTTCCTCCACGTCTACACTCGCTTTGGTCTTTATGACAAAATTATCTCTGATCGCGGCCCCTAATTTGCCTCTGCCTTCGCAAAAGAACTAGGCCGCCTTCTCAATTACTCCCTTGCCCTCTCTACCGCCTATCACCCACAGACTGACGGAGACACAGAACGTGTCAACCAAGAAATCGAAACCTATCTCCGCATCTTCTGCAGAAATAACCCTACCTCATGGCCCTCATTAATCCCACATGCAGAGTTCGCCCATAATCATTGTCCCCACTCTGTCACCAACCAATCACCTTTCTACCTCATGATGGGATATGAACCCCATGCCCTTCTTTCGGTAATTGCCGACTCCCCTATCCCAGCTGTTGAGGTTCGCTTCAAAAACCTCATTGCTGCATGGAACGAAGCCCTCGCAGCACATGAACTTGCCCAACAAGTCATGGCCTCACAAACCGGACAAACATTCACACCCTTCAACAAAGGAGACAAGGTCTGGTTGGAGGCAAAGAACCTCAAACAAAAAATCGCCGATCCGAAGTTCTCTCCCAAACGAGAAGGACCATTCACTATCACAGACGTCTTATCCCCTATCACATACTGCCTCCGCCTCCCCAAAACATGGAAGATCCATCTAACCTTCCATGCATCCCTCTTATCACCCTATTGTGAAAACAGCGTACATGGACCGAACTTCCCGAAACCTCCACCTGATCTTATTGGCAGAGAAGAAGAATTTGAAATCGAATGGATATTAAAACATCGTGGTCCCTCTTCTTCCCGTTCGTTCCTGATCCGATGGAAAGGATACCCGCCAGAAGACGACTCCTGGATCCCAGAACGGGATCTCAAACATTCAAAATCCACCCTTCTGGAGTATAAAAGACGACACCCGGCTACCTTTCCCTCCATCGCAACTCCTCCTTCTCTCAAACGATAAACAATGTCTATCGGTCCCACCAACCCAACCACCTCCTCAACCACGACTTCCTCCACCCTCGATGATGACCAATCCTCCACCAATGCAGACGCTGGATGGCAAGTCGGGTCGGACGATGGCAGTGCCCTCACCCCCATTCTAACTCTCTCCAAACAGCTTACCTCTTTGCCCTCTTCACTTCCTATGTTTTCTCTTGCCGTGCCTTCTTCAATTCCATCTGTAATGCTTCCCTTTTTTGCCCATAGACATAGAGACACCTTTTTCAGTCAAACTGCCACCACCCGACTTATTTCTCAACTCCGTGACATCACCCTCAGCCACACCCTTGATGTTACGTGTGGGCTTGGGTAAGCTCGCACGTAGCCCTGGTGAGGTTGAGGACGAGGGAGTCCTTGGCCGATGCCGTCGAGGGTGTACGCGAAGACGTAGGCTGCACACGTGTAGTGCCAGCCAAGGGGATCGTATACCGGGTCAAGCGCGGAATCAGCAAAGGAGGCTAGGATTGCAAGGGCGAATCTAGGACTAGGATACAAGGGAAGATCCAGGGAGATCAAGAATAGAGAACATGGTACGTGCTACTAGGGTTTATATAGTGTAGGGTAAGGGGCATGGACCATGTCAAGAAAGGAAAGAGAGAACAGCACCAGTCAAGGGCTTATGTGGAATGAGGACAGCACCGGTCATGGGCTATGTGAAGGAAGGTCATAGAATACGAGGGAAACGGAGAGAAGAGACTAAAGAAGGAAAGCACAGGAAGTAGGCTGTGCGAGAAGGGAAGCCAAGGCTATGCGTGTGGGAGCATAGGGCTGAGGGTATTCTATGAAAGGAAGAGAAGATCAAAGAAGCAAAGAGGAAAGGAGGCGGACTCAATGATGAGTCAGAGACAAGGGCGATGACTCATGTTGAGTGAGTCAAGGGGAGCCGGGAAGGCGAGGTCGGTATAGGAGGACTTGGGTTAGGCCGAGGAAATGCACGAGGAGGGAGTGAGGCGTGCATGAGGCGGAGATCAAGAGACGGGGATCTGGGGATGACCATGAGGTCCAAGGGAACAGGGAAGGACCATGGGTATGGTCCGGACATGAGGACAAGGGAAGGACCGAGGATAAGGTCCGGAGTGGAAATAAGGATGACTCGGGTAAGCACGAGGAGAACTCGTGGTGTGAGGCTATGAAAGGAAGCCGCAGCAAGGCAATGCTGGAATGGAAGCCGCAGCAAGGCAATGCTAAAGGGAAGCCTCGAGGTGAGCACGTGATGATCACGAGGCGTGCTTAAGGAACGAGTCGGAATGAGCGGAGGAAGGCTGTACTCAGTGGGTACAGCATGAGGAGCGCAAGGAGGATCCAAAGGAGTATGCCAAGGGCGACGTTGTAGACCGAAGTTAGGGGTTCCCGTAAAAGGAGTAAGAATAGGGGAAATCGTAACACTTGACGCCCACATGGACAACCAGTCACCATTTCTTTATTTATACCGTCTCTTTCTCACCACTTCCCGTCTTTTACTTGCTACCATGAACCCCATGCCTCCCACCGACTGCCCATTTCCCCCTTTCGTTCGCCACATTCGCTCCCTTTCAGAATCCCTCAAGGAGGACCTCCTCCAACTTATGCATCAAATGGACTTCCTGACCTTCATCGACGACGTAGCCTACTATCACTCCTGCCTTGATGAAATCCCCTACACACTGGCCCCTCCACGTTCCACACCACCATCGTCATCATCCTCACCCACTTCCCCATTAACTTTCGCCGAGCTAGCCATGCTCAAACAGGTCAACCTGTGGCTTAGTGGTAACAATGGAGAGGACCCTCTTCCCGCCAATCACCCCCGGTATCACGAGGCTTGCTACTCCTGCCGTCGTCTTGGGCATAACCACCCCGATTGTCAATACTATTAATGTCCCATTTGCATGCGTTGGAGCCCCGGACACCCGCAATCACACTATCCCGAGCGCATGACTCGATGCTGTTCTCCTCCCCCTCCTATCTCCTCGTCGTCCTCTTCCTCCTCCTTCCACCGGTCTCGTCACTCTAGGAATTCCCCTTTACCATTGCTGACTCCCCCTCCTGCCTATCGGAGATCTCGTCGGTCCCATCCTCTTCTGTATCAGCGACACCAGCCTGCTGCATCACCTCATTCTCCTTCCCCACTCCACAATGATGTCATCCCCGACGAGGGGTACTACAACATGGATGGTTCGGGCTACACTTCTCCTTTTTGATTTTCTTTGTCTGGTGACTCAGTAGCTAGTGCGGGGGTAATGTTACGATTTCCCCTTTGTCTCTCTTGTATTTCTTGCACCTTTATTTAGTGTCACATGACACAGCTGTATTACCAATCATTCCATAGGATTCCACCAGTTTCCACTACGCTTACCAAGCGCTCTTCTTTTGCCATTGGCTCTTACCTTCTGCTCTTCTTTTGCCATTGGCTCGTGTTTCCTTCTTTGACATTCCATGACCTTCTCTGCTTACTCATAGACATTCCAAGGAGTTCCATCATATTCTACAACTCAGGTATATAAACCCTTGTCTCTCGTCCATACTCCTTAGCTTAGACCTCCTTGCGAACTACCTAGTGTTTCTTGTACAATCCACCTGCTTCACTGCAGACTTACTCTCCTTGTCTTGATCCCACCATCCGTGTGGACTCTCCTCGCTAAAGCTCCTGCCGATTCTTCAAGGCAGTCCATTGTCGATCTTCGTGCACAGCACTTAGGCGAGTCCTCATTCCTTGCCCCCTTGTTCATGGTTTCTACCCTTGCAAGGCTACATTTGCCCCTACCCGGGTCAACCGTAACAGTGTGCAAAAGTGCGCTCCATCCATATGACGTGTAGTCATCAAAGAATGTTATAATATACCGATATTTATGGTACGATGCGATGGGGAAGGACTTAACATCCAAATGGATAAGCTCAAAGGGCGCTTTGGCTCTCCTGAGATCCGGGTGGAAGGTGCGAGCAGGAGTTTTACCCTCCGCACAACCCGGTTTGTCATCCTTCGGTATCTCGAGTCAGGAAGGGAAGTTGTGCGTATATTTTGCAGCATGTTTCATTACATCCTTGGAAGGATGTCCCATTCGTTTGTGCATGGTCTCAAAATCAGGAGTTACCGTCGAATGGTGACAGCCAGTGATATCCTTGATGGTATATATATGATGGCCCATGTGGCCTGGTTTAAAGGACATGAGAATTGTATTATCACCGAACAACATGTCGATGGACTCTGCGTTTCCTCTAACCTTGGCGCCAGCATTTAGCATTTGGCCCATAGATACCAATCGAACTCCTGAGTTGGGGATGTGCCTCACATCGAATAGAGTCAGGTTGCACACTTTATTTTGCACATCTTTCCACTGCAGTTTGCAGTTGCCTGTCCCTACGACGTAGATATGACCAGAGGCAGTCGAAACAGGAATCTTATTCTTACCAAGCGATGTGTAATTGCTGAAGTCTGATCGTTCAGGAGTGAAGTGCATTGAAGCACTGGAATCAAGAATCCAAAATTTGTTCTTATCACAATGATCACACTTAGACTGAGAGCCATGCATGCAGGTAATGTCCATTGCATTAGGTACATTGTATATACCCTCTATGCTACTCGACACTGTGTAAGAAGCGGAGTGTGAGGATCGCGCGGTTGTGATCATCGGGAAAGAGACAAACCTTTCCTCCATGAACGTATCGACTTCGGACCCGTAAAGGTCAACGATGTCGTCAGCATCCCAAGAGTCAGCTATGTGGCTGACCCAGCGCCTTGATCGCTTGGAGGGACGCTCCGGTTCATCAAGATCCTCTTCCGTAAACACACAGTTATACTGCATGGGGGAGAGAGGAGGAGAGGGGGGCGGAGGCACAACAGGTGCTGATTGAGGAAGAGCAACAAGCAGTGTTGCTGAAGTGGACAGAACAGGGGACGACGGAGGAGGTGGCGATGAGAAGTCCAGCTGTTGAAGAAGCGGCAGAGCCGTGTTGATTGATCGAATGGTCTCGCAGGATGGGTGGATGTTCATCTGATGAGCGAACACGAATGCTTCTTTGGTCTGCACAAATGCAGCAAGACCACCCTGACCTTGGTATTGCTGAGCGCTTCTATGAGCGCTCACGTGAGGGTCGATGACGGCGAGGGTGAGGACGGCGGGAACAGAGGGGACAATAGCGGTTGAGGTGAAGTAGTTGCCGCTGCCAGATTCAGAGCCTTGCTTGATGAACTAGAGCGCGTTCCGCTTCTCCTGCTGCTGCTTGCCTTCCCGCTTCCCATGCTTAGTCTTTTTCTTTTCAGCATCAGCATTACTCCCCTGCTGCTGCTGCTGAGGTGCTGCAGGGGGTTGTTGCTGCTGACTCTAGAAAGAAGGGTTCCCAGGCTTCCACTTGACAGTGGAGATCTTTTGTGCCTGCTCTGGCGCCTTACCTCTACTTCCCATGTTCTTTGACTCCCACACGAGAGTCACAGATGAGACAATGTCTTTGATAGATGGTGGAAGAAATGTCCCCTCGGAATCTTGTTTTTGTGCAAGTAATTGTGCAATCACGTCCATCGAGGGGGAGAGCTTGGACAGAAGGATCATCACCTGGAGGTTTTCAGGGATGGAGTACTTGTTGGTTTCCAGCTGCATGAAAAGCGTCTGGAACTTGGCGAAGGATGCCGTAGGGTTCCCGAGGTGGGGATAGTACTGTCCATCATGGCTTTAAAGTCTATGAAGATCTGAGGTAGTCCTGGAGTCCCATAGTCAGTCTTGATAGTCTCAAGGAGGGTGAAAGCGTGGGACTCTGTGATATATTTTTGGAGAATTGTGGGCGAGAGAGAAAGGCGGATCATTCCCAGAATCTTGTTGTTGTTCTCTGTCCACTTGATGAATTGCAAGATAGCCTTGCTGTCGCTGTTGGAATCAATGAGAGGGCACCTGATGGTCTTGATCCATGAGCCGCCCATTGCGAGAATCGTGCTCTCCATCCTTGGCCACCATGTGGAGTAGTTGGCACTGGTGAACACGGGGATCTGGTAGTTGGTTACGGTAGACGAAGACATAGTCTAGGATTAAAGCGATTAGAACAATGAAAAGTCAAAGGTTCCAGAAGGAACGGTGACAAAGGTTTGCCATAGGTGCTCCTTGAATGCAGCATGTAATGCACAGTCATCATCTTCATGCTGCATCATTTAAATGATGCTGGCATGTTGGCCTCATCGCCGAGCTTATTGCGCATCATGTAGAACGACGCTGCAACAGCTTCAGGCAAGTCGCTTAGCAGCTCCAGGTGCAGCGATTGCTCACGCTCCCTTTGTGCTTAGCAGGGCTCATAACCTGTTTGACAACACGCAACATGGAGGTGATTTGGACTACTCACATTGTTGAGGTGTTTGAGGCTAAATGAAGTTGAGGCAGACGATGGTTGTGGTTGTAGCAAGAGATGCTATTAGAACTCAGATGAGGAGTTTGAAGTTTATATACATGATGTAAGTCATGATTATATAATATGTTAATCTAATCTAAGAGATAAGATAAGAAAATAGGAGCGAAGGCAGCTAAAAGATAGCGTGTTCAACAAAGTCATGATGTGGTATCAATACTAGGGGTCTTGCAACATTGTGTGCAGTCACCTCTAGTGCTGCTGTCTCACCATCTTGTGTGCTGGGGACTTACTGACATCTTCTATAGGTCATGTACATCATGTACAATATGCCCGATTCACCCAATATGGCTGTGATGCAATTACACAACTCGATAAGTGAGTCTTTTGGTATTAACATTTTCTAGGGTGCGACTTTAGTCATCCACGTCGATGCGGTGGATTGACGGGTCCTATGGATCGCCATCTGTCGCTTGGAGGTGGTGGTGACAGCCCAGGTACATGTTCTGATATCTGTTCATACCGACTGTGCTGAGCTGCACACCATCTAGCTAGCAGTGCTGTTTCGACTTGATATGAATCACAGCTCACACTGCTTGTTGTGCTGCCCTCACCATCCATTCTGTCACTATTTCCAATGCTCTGGCACTTTCTATCATCTTTGACACTTTTTGACTTGCTCAGCTCACCCAACCAGCTTGGTGGTCCATCTACTTGACATGACATGGCTGTTCCATTGATGCTGTTGTCATTTTCATCCTCCAGACCATCCTAAAGCCTGTGAAGACTGTCTGGTACAGCTGTCTTGCTGTCCAACTTGTCTAGCTTGACTGGAGCTTGAGTACCTGGTGGGCCTGTTTTGCTTACTCACACTTAGGACATAGCGTGGGTATACCCTAGGGTATCTTGGGTCATACCCACAACTGTGGGTATGGGTACCAACCCACATGGGTATCAGTCATTTACTAGAGGATAGTGCATGACTTGGTATAATATTTTCTTTATTGACATGTACTACAAACTCATTAGATGTTGAAAGCTATCAAATAGAGGATAGTTATCTTACTTGAGTGATAGAACTTGAGGTATTAAGCCCATATCCATGGATATTAAGTCAATACCCATGGGTATAAGTGTGTGCAGCACTAATATCCATACCCATACCCATACCCATATCCTTGATGATGGGTATGGGTTGAGTGGTGGGTTAGCCAAAGCTGACCCACACCCATACCCTCCAGTACCCATACCCCAGACCCACATGGGTTACCCATACCCATGCTATGCCCTACTCATGCTGACTGTGCATGATCATGGACTGACATGTTCTCTGTTATCTTAGGCCTGTTGCGAGGATCTTCATCACCCTGCATTGCTGTTGGTGCTGCTGTGTCAGGTGTATCTTGGTTTGTTCACCTGGATCAACCTGGATCCATGCACATTCCTCTGTGCTGTGAGTACTAGGTGCATTGTGCACCTTATGTGCTTCCTCTGACAGTTCTGTAGGCTCCTTTGGTTGACCTTCATCACCGTTCTTGCTCACTGCCTCTGTGCCTTCACTCAACACTTCCGATACCTTTGTTTCAGCCGTCTTGCCCACCCTTGGGTGTTTTGCTGCATTGGAGGGCTCTGTGGGTGCATCTGAATGATGCTCATTGTCACTTGACATGTCCCCAGGGTCTTCTATTTTGACTGGGGTAGGACTGCCTGCCAGGGTTGTGAGGCTTACGCTGTCAGTCAGTCAGGTCAGGGTGTTTTTGCCCACCTTTGTTGCTATAGTCTGCTTGTTGGCTCTTTTGTGCATTGATGTGTCCTGGTCACCTTAGTATGATGGCATTTCGGGTTTGGGGGGTTCAACTATGGCAGCACGATAGACTTTCATAGCCACACTCTTGCTATAGTTGGTATAGGTACTATCTGTGGGCGTCTTGATATTCTTGACTTCAACTTCCTCAATACCAGCTATTTCATCTTCTTCGACTTCCATTCCAGCTGTCTTGCCAGCTCGCATCTTGAGTGGCATGTCTAGTGGATGCAGTATGCTCGCTTGCCTTGGTGGCTTGGCAGGTGCCTTCTGGCCATGTCCTCTGTGTCTTTGATGTATACAGTGAGCCTCTTGGGCTTCACACACTATCACCTGTGGTGCTATGCTGTACCGGTTGACTGGTTGTACTGGGGTTCAGATTTGTTGTAGTGTAGCTGTACTAGACTTGTTGTAACACTCGAGTAGTTGTGAATACCACTTGTGTGCGGTATTGCTGTTGAATTTGTCATAGACAAGTGATGGGGTGGTCATGACTAGAATATATTGTGCATTCATTTTGTTGTGCAGCCATGTGGCTTGAGTCCATGGATTGAATGACTGTGGCTTCATTTCCATACTGTCAAGATGGCCAAGTAGGCCTAGACATTTTGCTGCATGAATTAGCTTCATGTGGTAGTCCGACCAGTTTCATCCATCAAGTGCTAAGTCTGGTATGAGAATTTCCCACCTATTGACTTTCATCGAATAAGGCATTCTCGGGTCTGGTGAGTGGTTTACTGAGCACAGGTGGGGCTCATAACCAGTAGAATACTTCAGTAGTTACTTGTTATATTAGTTATGGTACAATACCTGTAGAATACTTTAGTGGTCACTAAAGTAAGTAAGTACCATAGGAAGGCTCTAAGTAGTCAGGTGTAGGTAAGCCCATGCCTGTACTACCATACCATATGAAATATTCCAATAGTTGTGTGCCCTGGCCCTTGCCTTGCCTGTCATCCTCACTGTCGCCATCACAATATGCACAACAGTATTTAGCCCTCACTTTGCAATGGCATTCTCCCTTTGCAGGGAGATGGGAAGAGTGATTCAAACAGATCTTACATACCTGAAAGAGATGGTGACAGTTAAGAGTCAAGAGTAATTGTAAGTCAGCTAATGTTATTCATACTCAGCTCCTGCTTATATAGTGTACAGGCAGGTATCTTACTAAGCTTATTACTAAGCATCAGATAGGAGTATGATACATTTTCAACACTCCCCCTTGCTTGGTGTGTGTAATACAGAAAGCATTGAAAGAGGAGAACGTAGCAAATTTAAATGCTGTTGGAGAAAACAAGGCCAAGTTGTAAGTGGAACTTCTTGAACCTGATGTGAACGAGGTTCTTGGTGAACATATCCTCCAGGTTGTCAGTTCCAGGAATATAGAGTAGCTCAATATCCTTGGTATTCATTACCACATCCTGCATGAAATGATACCAGATCTGGATGTGCTTTGACTGTTTCTCAGTAATGGGGTTTTGTGTGATAAACAGTGACCCCTGATTGTTGCCACAGATGGGAATTGGACCAAGGTTAAAACCGAGTTCCTTCATCATCTGATGGATCCAGATGGCTTGGCGAGTATAATCACACAGAGCCACATCAGCAAATCACTTTTTAACTTGACAGTGCTGGATAGCACTGGCTAGCTCTGCATAGCTAGGTACCTACTCCCATAGATTTTTATGAAGAGATAGGGGAAATATAACACAACATTCTCAATATTAACTTGAGTTTTAAAAAATATGAGACAATTCTTATATGGATTTGGACCTCTAAGCAGAATTTCAGAAGTATACACTTAATTTTGGTAATGTGGCATGCAAAGAAAGCTGTGGGGAAATGACTCAAAAATGAGGTTTTGCTGATGCATGTATTCCACCTCGACAACAGGGCAGTGGTTTTTTGTAAGTGTGAATTCCACAAAAACACACAATTTGCCAATTTCATGTAGTACCCAGTTTGAGAATGGCAGTTGAGATGATATTAACCCCAATCAGAGTCAGTGCAGGTGTAGAGTCCCTTATTCAGAGAGCCATCATACACAAGCACGTAGCTTCATGTGCCGACAAGATACTGTTACAATTTCCCCTATTCTTACTCCTTTTAGGGGAACCCCTAACTTCGGTCTACAACGTCGCCCTCGGCATACTCCTTTGGATCCTCCTCGCGCTCCTTGTGCTGTACCCGCTGAGTAC